>JASPKP010000286.1:0-55742 GCA_030674155.1 Stramonita haemastoma | reverse complement strand
TGGCGGAAAAAAGAATAAAGATACCCAAAATCAGGACACAAGGAGATGTCCTACCGCTCCTTTAGACATTTTGATAAAGATGCCTTTATTAATGATATTCTTAATTCAAACTTAGACTATGTTTATCAGATTACAAATCCAGATGATGCTGTTAACTATTGGATAGAGACCATTTATAGCTACCTATGATAAACATGCTCTATTTATTAAGAAAAGAATAAAATATTTCATGAAACCTCCATGGTTAACAAAAGAATTTGAAAATGAAATGAATCTAAGAGACTATTTATCAAAATCAAAGCAAAAAGATGATTATAAAAAGCAACGAAGCAAAGTCAATTCAATGAAGCGCAAAACCAAAACAAAATACTTTCAAGATTCGCTGTCTTCAGCCCAAAATCCGGAAAGCCATTAATATCTTAACTAATAAATCAAGACATAACTCCCAAAAAGTCATAAAAAAAATATCAGCAGAAAACCTGAATTCTCACTTTGGAAACATTGCTGACTCTATAATATCTAATGATAAAACAAAAACAAATGAGCTGATAGAATTAAAACAATACTGTTCATCAAAGAACATCTCATCTGATTTTGTTATACCCCCAATAACAGTAATAGAAGTGCTTAATAGTATACTCAGATTGAAACAGTCAAGATCAAAAGACCTTGACAAAATCAATAGTCAAACATTAAAAATCAGTGCATACTCCATATCTGACACCCTAACGTACATATTCAACTTGTGTATTGACAAGAATTACTTTTCAATGAAGTTGAAACGAGCAAAAGTAATACCCTTACACAAAGCAGGAGACCCAACCAATCTGTCGAACTACAGACCAATCTCCATACTATCAGTCCTATCTAAACTGTTAGAAAAACATATACAATTTCACTTACATTCTCATTTTAAAATATATGATTAATTCATGAAAACCAGTCAGGTTTTCGTGAAAACCATTCTTGCCATACAGCCTTAATACAACTAATTGAGCATTGTCTTTTGAATATCAATAACAATGAAATCACTAGAGTCCTTTTTCTAAACTTTGCTAAAGCCTTTGACGTTATTAGCCACTCTCTCCTCATCAAAAATTTAAAATGCTATAAAATTTCCGACCAAGCATTATTATTTTTAGACTCATTTCTCAGTAATCGTCATCAACTTGTTGAAATCGGGCCTAGGAGATCAACCTTATTACCCGTGAAATATGGAATACCACAGGGATCAATACTAGGACCACTTCTTTTCTCCATTTCTATTAATGACCTACCTCTGCATATCCATTGTTCATGTCAAATGTTTGCTGATGATACATCAATTCAGTGTAACAACGATGATCCAAACCAGCTTGTGTAAGATATGCAGGCAGATATCAAACGTATTGAATGGACAGAACTCAATCATATGTCTCTTAATTCTAATAAAACAAAATGTATGTTTATAACCACTCGACAAAAAAGACAGAAATTGCATTCTCCATTCGCGCCAATTTATATCCATGGACAACAAATTGAAGAAGTAGTCTCACACAAAGTACTAGGTGCAGTAATCGACAACGATTTGTCTTGGTCAGATCACATAGCCACATTAGGAAAACGAATCTCAGCAAGATTATATCAACTTAGAAATTTTTTTTTTTTTCTAAATTTACAGTCACCAAAACTATTCTTTCATGCCCATATTCTATCTCTTATAAATTATCTTTCTATCTTATGGGACAGTGCAAGTGAAACAAACCTAAAGCATATAAACCCCTACATAAAAGAGCTGTTAAACTAATCTGATTGAATCCTAATACGCTGACCACCACCAACTACAAAGAACTAGACATTCTTCCACTCAAAGTCAGACTGCAGTTCAACAAGTATCTATGTATGTTCAATATATTAAACAGAAAAGCCCCAAAGAAAATTGTGGAAAAATTTGCTGTCAATAAAAACAGGCCCACCTATAGACTGTTACTGCCCAGGCCCCATGACAATCTATAAATAAAGCCTTGCTTATTCAGGAAGAACATTGTGGAATAACATACCCCCTTTTCTAAAATCAGTTCCTTCAAAACAAATGTTAAGAAACTTTTGAAGAAGCATTTGATGGACAAACTATAAGTCCGCGTTTATGTTTCGATACTACCTCACATTTGGTTGCTTGTTGTTATTCGTGCCCGTTATATTGTATTTTTATCATTTGTATGTATGATGTCCCCCCTGAGGCTCGTGGGGTATACTTGCTTAGCGAGTATTGTAAGAATAAAGCCTCTGCCTCCATCCAGGCATGTTGTAAGAGGCGACTAAGGTGGAAACCTCACCTAGAGGTAAAATAGGTTATGATGGGGCTAACAACCCCATCATGTAAAAAAAAGCCTGTTACAGAAACCTATACTAGAGCATCCGACATTGGTGGCGACGGTAATGAAGCGCACCAGGCGACTGGACTGATGACGGATGACAGCCAAACCCGAGAGGGAGCTGGCGCCCCGATGGTGGATTTACTGAAGCCGAAACAAGATGAGGGTGGGGTGCTGGAACGTCCAGACCTTGTACCAGACTGGCAGGATGCCCCAGTTAGTCAAAGAGTTTGACAACTACAATCTGGACATCTTGGGGGTCAGCGAGGTCAGATGGACCGGCACGGGAAAGAGGAGACTGGCGTCAGGACATACCATTGTCTTCTCGGGAAGATCAGATGACCAGCACTCTGAGGGAGTAGCACTACTCCTCAACAGAAAGACTGAAAAGACACTGCTAGAGTGGAAACCATTCGGACCAAGACTTTTGAAAGCAAGATTCCACTCCAAGTACACCAAGCTGACAGTGCTAGTCTGCTATGCACCAACTGAAAACGAGATGCAGAGGTCAAGGACGATTTTTACGATCAACTCCAAACAGCCGTGGAGAGCGTCCGCGCTCATGACATGTTGCTCATCCTTGGCGACTTGAATGCCAAGGTGGGCAGTGACAACACCGGGAGGGAGCATGTTATGGGCAAACATGGAATTGGTATCATTAACGAAAATGGAGAGAAACTAGTGGACTTCTGTGAAGAGAACAACCTGCTTATCGGAGGCACCCTTTTCCCGCACAAACATATCCATAAAACAACGTGGACGTCACCAGACGGGACCACCAAAAACCAGATAGACCATGTCATCATCAACCGAAGATGGAGAAGCTCTCTTCAGGATGTCAGGGCCTACAGAGGAGCGGATGTTGCCAGTGACCACACCCTTGTGTTGGCCGTCGTTTCCTTGAAGCTGCGTCGATCACGAGGAAGACAGGCACGTCAGCAAAGATTAGACTCTGGCAGGCTGAATGAGATGCTCACCAAATATGCTTTTGCAGTGGAAGTGGGGAACAGATTTCAGGCACTGGGGGAACAGCAGGAGATAACAATAGACAGCTTCAATCAGGTACTTCGGGAAACAGGAGAAAAAGTACTAGGCTTCCGACGAAAGAAGAAAGAAGAGTGGATCAAACAAGAAACCTGGAAAAAGATAGATGAGAGGAAGTTAACTAAGCAGAAGATCAACAACACCAGATCAGAACGCTTGAAAGAGCAGCACAGAAGAAGATATGCAGAACAAGACAAGGAGGTGAAGAAGATGACAAGAGCCGACAAGAAAGACTACATAGAGAAACTGGCAGATGAGGCAGAGGAGGCAGCAGGTAGAAATGATCTAAAGAGCTGTACAAGATCAACAAGCAGCTGAACAATGGGTTTAAAAACTGCGATGTGCCAGTGAAGGACAAAAATGGAAAGGTTGTTGAGGGAGAGGCAGGAAAACTACAGCGTTGGAGGGAACACTTCGAGTCGGTTCTTAACAGACCGGACCCCCCTCAGCTAGCAGACATCCAGCCGGCAGATATAGACCTTGACATCTGCACCGATCCACCAAGCCTGGAAGAAGTGACAACAGCAATCAAGGCAATGAAGAGCGGCAAGGCACCAGGGGCAGATGGTGTGACGGCAGAGATGCTAAAGGCAGATATGGATGTGATGGCTCCCATTCTGACAGATCTTCAGGAAGATTTGGGTAGAAGGTCAGATCCCTGAAGCATGGAAAACTGGTCTCATCTTCAAGTTGCCCAAAAAGGGAGATCTTGGAGACTGCAACAACTGGAGGGGCATAACACTTCTTTCCCTCACCAGTAAGGCTTTCAGCAAGATTGTGCTGTCCAGATTGACGGCAGCCCTTGAGAAAGACCTCCGACCACAGCAAGCAGGTTTCCGCCCTGGGCGATCCTGCTCAGATCACATCTTTACTCTGCGCCAGATTCTGGAACAGAGCAATGAGTGGAATACACCACTGTACTGTCAATTTCATTGACCTGGAGAAGGTGTTTGACAGCATCCACCGAGAGTCCTTATGGAAGATCCTAAGGCACTATGGAGTCCCTGCAAAACTTGTCCGGGTCATTGCAATGTTGTACGGCGACTTCAAATCCCAGGTGATCTGCGACACAGAGCTCACAGAAGCCTTCAGCGTCAGCACAGGAGTGAAGCAGGGCTGCATCCTATCGCCGTTCCTCTTCATCCTGGCCATGGACTGGATTATGAAGAATTCCATGGACGGAGAGAGGAGAGGGATCAGATGGACCATGACAATGACAGCAACAAAAACGCTGGAAGATCTGGATTTTGCCGATGATATCGCCCTGCTGTCACACCGCCACCAAGACATGCAGGAAAAGACAGATGTCATGGTAAGAACTGCTGGAAGCCTTGGCTTGAAAATCAGCACCAAGAAGACAAAGAACATGAGAATGAACGGCAGAGTCCAAGAGAACATCAGACTGAATGGGGATCAGATCGAGGAAGTAAATGACTTCACTTATCTTGGATCCACAATGTCAAACACAGGAGATGGGGAGGTGGAGATCCGGGCTCGACTTCTAAAAGCCAGCCAGGCCTTCGCCTCACTCAGGAGCACATAGAAGGCAGGGAACATACGCCTGAGGACCAAATTAAGAATTTTCAAATCAAACGTGATTAGCACCCTCCTTTATGGATCAGAGTCATGGAAGATGACCAAAACCATCAGCAACAAACTTGATGCCTTCCAAAACATATGCCTCAGATGCATTCTACGCATCTTTTGGCCGAATACCATCACCAATGAAGAACTTCACCGAAGAACAGAAACTGAACCCATCTCCATACAAATCAAACGGAGGCGTTGGCGATGGATAGGACATGTGCTCCACCAGCAGACTACAGCCATATCCAGAATCGCCCTACGATGGACTCCAGACGGTCGAAGAAAGAGAGGCCGCCCCAAGGAAACTTGGAGGAGAACAGTAGAGAGGGAGATGAAGGAAAAGGGTTGGACATGGGGCCGTCTGGAGCGTACTTCAGCCGACCGACATCAGTGGCGGGCTCTAGTTGAGGCCTTATGTTCTACCTGAGCACAAAGAGGACTAGATAGATAGATAGATGTATGATGTGAGCTTATGTTGTACTATCTTGGGTTTGTTTTTGTTTTGTTTTTGTTTTTTGCCGCCAGCAAGACGCTGTTACCGTAATCTGATTTCATCACTTTTTATGGATGCACATGTATGGGAAATACTCCCAAATCCACATTGTTTTCATTGTTAACAATTCTTCTTTCGATCAAGCAGGCTTGTGAATTCATTTTTTAAAAATAAAGGTAGGGTTGAAGTTTTAATGTTGCTAACCAGCTAATGGGACGAAATTGCCTGGCTGACAAAAATTGTCAGTAAAACAAGTTACATATTGTTCAAAAGCAGTCAAACCATATTTTCAATTGTTCTTGTTTTTTGGGTTGCTTGTTTTCTGTTTTTTCTCTATTTGTTTTTGTTTGTTTGTTTGTTTTTTGTGGTTGATTCAATTTGGGGATTTTTTCTATACAGATGGCTTGATAAAAAAAATCCACACTATTGCATACTCAGTGTAGCATTTGGAAAAAAAAATTGACTCTAACATTTGACTTGTCTTCGCCATTCACACAGACACATTCCAAAGAAACAGACACAGACACACATACACTTAATCCATTTTTGTTAGGTTAT
The DNA here is from genome assembly GCA_030674155.1 of Stramonita haemastoma. Classification (NCBI taxonomy): domain Eukaryota; kingdom Metazoa; phylum Mollusca; class Gastropoda; order Neogastropoda; family Muricidae; genus Stramonita; species Stramonita haemastoma. Next base: position 49,706 of record JASPKP010000286.1, on the reverse strand, counting down.
TTGCTGTATTTTGTTTGGTTTTTTTGTTCTTGATGGTGGTTTGGTTTTGTTGTTGGTTTTTTTTTGTTTTGGGGGGGGGGGGGGGGGGGGGGGGGGGGGTATTTTATTTTTAGAGAGATAGCTTGATGAAAAAAAAGCTAATTTATTGCTTACTCAGTGTACCATATGTAATAAATTTTGACTTTCACACACACACACACACACACACACACACACACACACACACACACACACACACACACGCACATGCACTAAACCTAACACACACACACACACACACACACACACACACAACAACACACACACACACACACACCTCTCTCTCTCTCTCTCTCTCTCTCTCTCTCTCTCTCTCTTCTCTCTCCTCTCCTCTCTCTCTCTCTTATTCAATATAGATTAGCAAGTAAAATCAACAGGTAAATATCTTTTTTTTATCCAATACTTATAGCATGACTACATAATTATACACACACACACACACACACTAAATCTAACACACACACACACACACACACACACACAGACACACAGACACACAACAGACAGACAGACACAGAAAACACACACACACACATACACACATACACACATACACACATACACACATACACACACACACACAGAGAGTTATTCAATATAGATTAGCAAGTAAAAGCAACAGGTATATATCTTTTTTTTCCCAATACTTATGGCTTGACTACATAATTATTGTGCAAGTAAAGGAAAATAACTGACAATCAAAGAATTTGAAAAGAAACATGACAAAATATGAAAGATGAGTTATCCCCCTTTACTGCAAATTTTGAGTGAAATATCACAGAAAAAACACCGGGTATACTGTTGAGTATAAAAAAAAACCCATATGTAAATTTAGCAAGAAAATAAGGCAAAGCATGATCTTTATAACAGTAAAAAAAGGGAAGTGTTTAAATGTCTTTTGAAAGACTGAAAAAGATTTGATTTCAAAATGCATAAACTAAAAAGCCATTTCCTAGCTGATCTACAATGGAAGCATTTATAAGAGGGCCCCAAAAACCAGAGACAGTCGAGGTCCGAAGTCAGTCAGCTCAATGAAGGTTACCGAAACAAACATGTGCAAAGATAGAGTGTTGTTTATCTGATCAGCGAATAATGTGTACATGGACAGGTGGCACATGTTCTTTGGGGGAGGGTTGGTAATACGTTACGCTACTAAATCATCATTGACCTTTTTGTTTTGGTTTTTTTTTGCTTTTGTATTAGGCCTAGGGTACACTGACATATTGGGACACTTTCTACAGTGCTCTTAGTGAAAGGCCTACTCTGGCCAACGCACACAGCCAGTCACCCTACTGTTGAGAGACCCAATCACTGAGCGTTTTGATTGTTCCCTGGGTGCAGCCTCATGAATATTCTTTAAAGAATGACCTAAACCTATGCTAGGTGTCCTTGTGAAAATTTTAAAAAACCCCTTCCAGGTAACTTGGTCCCCCCCATAAAAATGAGTGGATTTTATATATTCTAGGTGGTTTTGGTGGTTTGTTTGTGTTTAAGGCCTAAAAGGGCAAAAGAAGGGGGAAAAGAGACAAAAAGGGTGATACAAAAAGATGGAAGTGAACAGAAAAAAAAGAGACAGCGCATAGCTTTATAGTGTGCATGTATACACCTATATGATAGTACCTCAACACTCAAACACACACAAACTTTTTATTAATATGTTAATATGCTTAATTTCCTTAATCAACAATAAATAAATCAACAGCTTGATTATTTTGTTTTAAGATGCTAAAAAGTGCCTGTCGGACATGCCTGGGTGATTTTTTGGTAACAGGGCAAAAAAAGGGGGTCAATTTTGTATAAATTTTTGTCATGAAGCATAAACATGGCAATTTAAACAGATCAATGATTTTTACAACAGTCTTTTAATAACCACTTCTATCAACAAAAAAGAAATCTTTGATCAAAATTCAAAGGAAAGTAGTTTTCTGAAAGGTTGTTTTTCAGTTCAAGTGGGTTCCAGCGAGACGCTTTCACCCGTGATGGTGATTTCATACACTTTGTGGATGACATGTTGGGAAATACCCCAAAGCCAATTGTTTTCATTGTTAACAATTTTTTTTCGATCAAGCCGTGGTGAATTCAATTTCATCCCCTCATGCTGAAGTACACCCCTTCCTGTAACTAGCCCATCTATGCTTTGTACAGAAAACAAACGCAAAAATTTTATGGGTAAAGAGAATTACATGAAAGTGGTGAGGAACCCTTTTGTGAATAATGAAATTTTTATTGTGGTTGAATAATTTGGCTGATCAGATTGTAAATTTAGTGACATGTAAGCAATTGAAGAAAGTTTTTTTAACACTTGTGATAATATGTATGATAAAAGAAACATATCATCAGAAGAATATTCCCAAAGTACATGAAAAAAATAAAGGATGAATAATATAAGGATGAAGAAATTGACAGCTTTAGGGACTTAATGAAAAATGAAGCAAGAACAATAAAATGCAAACTTTCAATGGAAGCTCCGTGCTGTCATTAAAAAGTTAAGGAATAATAAAGGCCTGGATAGATGGAATTATTAATGGAAATATGCCTATTTTGAACAGTTAAAAAACCCTTTTTTGGTGCATACTGATAGAGAAATCTCCCAACACCAAAAAGACTTGTACCACAATTTTAAAGACTTCAAAAAAGGCCTTTACAGGGTATGGCAACGGCCTCTGGCAAGAAAGGCACTTAATTGACAACGCCAATTGAAGTCCATCAAGGTCTGTGGAATTGCAAGAAGTGCAGTTTTCATAACAACCACAGGGGCGTTTCCAAGACCACGGTTGGAGTCCGCCAGGGCTGTTCCTCACCTGTACCTTCAACCTTTCCTCGAAACATCAGCGAGACACTGCAAAACCACCACATTCCCTCTCCATTGGTGGAAGACCCTTTGCAACCTAGATTTGAGATGAAATTGCCTCATGGGCAGCAGAAACAAAATGCAAATCCACAAGAAGTAACAGACCAAGCGAGGATACGGCTTGAGGCGACAAGAAATCAAAAGAATGGTCAACGCGCGAGTAATGAAGCCGGAAATAAAGAAATGGAAAATATTGGAAGGGTGAGCCAATTCAAATATTAGGCTCCATCCTAAAAAAGATGGACATAAAAAATAGGTGAAAGTCGATTGCAACAGCAACCTGTTGTCAGACTCCAGGGATCATCAGAAGCAACAACATCGTTCTGCACCAAATACCATCTCAAATCCCTGTAATATTATCCCCTAATGGCTGTGAATCATGGACTTGACAGCGAGTTAGAGGCAGAATCCAAGCATTCGAAAAACAAGTCCACAAGACCCTAAAATTCAAAAAAGAAAAACAAGACCAATAACTATGTGAAAGAGGAAATCAAAAAAGCGTGTGGGCCCCCAAGAGCTTTGTCTTCCAAAAAAGAGGAGAAAGCGATGTGTTTTGGTCACACCAAAGAACAAACCCCTGCAAAAAACCATCTTGCAGGAACAGTCGAGGCAAAAAGAAGAAAGTCCGCTAAAAGAAAATGGGTTGACAAATCAAAGATGGATGCCAACCCCTGAAACCCTCCTACTAGCAGGGAGGATCGTAAGATGGAAAAAGATCCTCCGTTGCTCTTCTCTCGTCCCCCCTGTCCTTTGGGACATGGGAGGTGAGTGAGTGAGTGATGTTCAATAAGATTTTGGAAACAGGGTATTCCCAATGAATGGCCTAACTGGTGTTACTCCCTATTTATAAAAACAAAGGAGACAAAGTACCCAAACAATTACAGAGGAATCATTTGTTGTGTGTAGTGTAAATTCTTTAACCATATATTAACCTTTTTCGCCTGTACCTATTTTGCTCAGGCCTATGCTGAAAGAAATTTTCAAAACAGACAAAAACACGAATATGATTTCAATTGCTTTTAATTCAGGAAATTCCAAGATGCTCATAAAAGTATATTGAATGAAAGGAAATTGAAGAAAATTGTATTTGTGACAATTTAAAAATAATAGTTAGCAGACAGACACAGTGCGCCGGGCCAGGCCGACGCACGCACACAAACACACAACACACAACACCACAACCAACACAACACACAAACAACACCACTTATTAATATAGAGAGGGAAGTAAAAGAAAGGTAAATATCTTTTTTTTTTCCCAATATTTGGCTTGACTACATAATTTATTGTGCAAGTAAAGGAAAATAATGACAATCAAAGAATTTGAAAAGAAGCATGACAAAATATAAAGTGGTTATCCCCCTTTACGCAAATTTTGATGAAATACACAGAAAAAACGGGTATACTGTTGAGTATAAAAAAATCCACTATGTAAATTTACAAGAAAATAAGGCAAGCTGATCTTTATAAAGTATAAAAAGAAGTGTTTAAATGTTTTTGAAAGATGAAAAAGATTTGTTTTCAAAATGCATAAACAAAAACCATTCCTACTGTCTAAATGGAAGCATTTATAAGAGGCCCAAACCAGGACAGTCGAGGTCCGAAGTCTACCAATGAAGGTTACCGAAACAACATGTGCAAGATAGAGTGTTGTTTATCTATCAGGAATAATGGTAAGGAAGGTGGCCTGTTCGTTGTGAGGTTTGGTAAACTTTTTACGCATGATCACATTGACCTTTTTTTGTTTTGGTTTTTTTTTGCTTTTGATTGGCCGGGTAATACAATTGGGAATTTTTACAGTTCTTAGTCTAAGATTTTTGGCCAACCACCACACCAGTCAGCCTAGTTGAGAGACCAATCACTGAGCTTTTTTGATTGTTCCCTGGGTCAGCCTCATGAATATTAAAATGACCTAAACCTATGCTGGTGTCCTTGTAAAATTTTAAAAAAAACCCCTTCCAGGTAACTTGGTCCCCCCCATAAAATGAGTGGATTTTATATAGTTAGGTGGTTTTTGGTGGTTTGTTTGTGTTTAATGGCCTAAAAGAGGCAAAAAATGTGGTAAAAAGAAAAAAAAGGGTGATAAAAAGATAGGAAGTGGAAACAAGAAAAAATAGGGGGCTGTTGCATAGCTGATAGTGTCATGATACACCTATATGATAGAATGCAACATCAAACAACACAAATCTTTATCAATATGTTAATATTGTTAATATTCTTAACAAAAAATAAATAAATAACAGCTTGATTATTTGTGTTTTATAGATGATAAAAGGCCTGCGGACTATGCCCCGGGGTGCATTTTTTTGGTAAAGGGCAATAAAAGGGTCAATTTTGTATAAATCTTTGTATGAAGCAAAAAATGGCAAAATTTAACAAATGAATGATTTTTTAAAAGTTTTTACATAAACTTTACTCAACAATAAAGAATCTTGATCAAAATTTAAAAGCAGAGGTAGTTTTTTGCCAGAAGGGTTTTTTAGTTCAAAAATGGGTACCAGCGGACGCTTTACCGTGATGGTGATTTCAAACACACTTTATGGATGCACAGTATGGGAATACTCCCAAAGCCACATTGTTTTTCATTTTTAACAATTCTTCTTTGATCAAGAGGTGGGAATTCTTTTAAAAAATAAAGGTAGGGTTGAAGTTGTAATGTTGGTAACCATTAGGGACGAAATTGGGGGACGAAATTGTCAGTAAAAAAATTACATATTGTTCAAAAAGCGTCAAACCCTATTTTTATCTTTCTTGTTTTTTTGCTTGGGTTTTCTTTTTTTTCTTTTTGTTTTTGTTTGTTTGTTTCTTTTTTGTGGTTGATTCAATTTGGGATTTTTTTTATACAGATGGCTTGATGAAAAAAAGCAAATCTGTTGCGTCAATGTACCATTTGGAAAATGAATTTTGACTTTGGCGTTTGATTGTCTTCGTATTCAACAGAAATACAACAGAAACAACACAGAACAATAACTTAGTTCATTTTTGTTCGGTTGTTTGTGAATTTTGTTTGGTTCTTTTCCCCGTATTTTGTTTTGTTTTTTGTTGTTCATTTGGTTTTGTTGTTGTTGTTTTTCTTTTGTTTTTTGGGGGGGTATTTATTTTTAGAGAGATGGCTTGATGAAAAAAAAGCTAATTTATTGCTTACTCAGTGTACCATATGGAATAAATTTGACTTTCACACATACACACTCACAACACACGCACACACACACACACCGACACACACACAACACACACACACACACACAACACACCACACACACACCACACACACACACTAAATCTAACACACAGACACACAGACACAGACAGACAGACACAGACAGACACAGACACAAGACACACACACACACACACACACACACACCACACACACACACACACATATAGACACATACACACATACACACACACACACACCACACAGTTATTCAATATAGATTAGCAAGTAAAAGCAACAGGTATATATCTTTTTTTTCCAATACTTATGGCTTGACTACATAATTATTGTGCAAGTAAAGGAAAATAACTGACAATCAAAGAATTTGAAAAGAAACATGAACAAAATATGAAAGATGAGTTATCCCCCTTTACTGCAAATTTTGAGTGAAATTATCACAGAAAAAACACCGGTATACTGTTGAGTATAAAAAAAAATCCACTATGTAAATTTAGCAACAAAATAAGGCAAAGCTGATCTTTATAACAGTAAAAAAGAAGTGTTTTAAATGTCTTTTGAAAGACTGAAAAAGATTTGATTCAAAATGCATAAACTAAAAAGCCATTTCCTAGCTGATCTACAATGGAAGCATTTATAAGATAGCCAAAACCAGAGACAGTCGAGGTCCAAAGTCAGTCAGCTCAATGAAGGTTACCGAAACAACATGTACAAAGATAGAGTGTTGTTTATCTGATCAGCGAATAATGTGTACATGGACAGGTGGCACATGTTCGTTGTGAGGGTTGGTAATACGTTACGTTACTGATCATCATTGACCTTTTTTTTTTGTTTTTTTTTTTTGCTTTTGTATTAGGCCTAGGGTACACTGACATATTTGGGACACTTTCTACAGTGCTCTTAGTCTAAGGCCTACTCTGGCCAACGCACACAGCCAGTCAGCCTACTGTTGAGAGACCCAATCACTGAGCGTTTTTGATTGTCCCTGGGTGCAGCCTTATGAATATTCATTAGGGTAACCTGTGCCTATTTCGACCAAAGCGGACAGTGCTCCACTCTACGGTCTATTCTAGCTTACACACACAGCCAGCCGCTAGTTTTGAAAGCTCTGATAAATTGACCAATCACTGAGTACTTTGACTGTGCCCAGTGGTATAAGCTCATGATATTCATTAGATACTGACCTAAAATTAATCTCCGTTTCCCGTGACAATTCGACCAGCACCAAGCAATTTCGACCGTGGTGAAAGGCATTTTTCGACCAAAGGAAAAGAGGGACAAAGTCGTACTTGAAAACGAGTGGGTTTTAAATATTCTAGTCTGTTTTGTGGTTTGTTTGTGTTTATTGGACTAAAAGAGATTAAAGAAAGGGTCAGAGAGTATAATTATGAAGTGAAGAAGATAAAAATAGAGTGACTTCGCTTCGCGCTAACCTGTGGATGTACACACGTACTCACTACGAGTCAGTAGCACCTGTACTCTCAGATATACTCTTATACAAACACAGGCATTTCATTTTTAGTGTTATTATTACTTAAATCAACAGAAATATATAAATCAACAGCTGGATTATTTCTGTCTTATTTATGACTATGAGTGCTTGGTCGGATTTGCTTGGAGTACTCTTTTTCATGACAGGCACACACAATTATCTTTTTTTCTTAAATTTTTTTTACCGTAAAGCATACATTTAGCCACATTTACACAATTAGTGATTCATACAACAATCTTTTCCATAGCTAGCTTCTACTTGACAAAAAGAAAATTTGATCAAAACTATAAAGCAAAGAAAATTTTGCCGGAAGATTCGTTTTCAGTTCAAAATGGCCGCCGCAAGACGCCGTGACTTGGGTCGTGATTTCATCTAACATTATTGATGCACACTTCCAGTTAATACTTCCAAAGCTACATCATTTTCATTATTAAATTCCTCTTCAGAAATGTAGGCCTGAAAAATCTATTTCTTGAAAGAGAAGGAAAGATTCAATTTTAGTGTCGCTACCAGTCCGGTATCGAATTTGCTTGGGGGTCGAAATTGTCACAAGGTGTACCCAGAAATGACCTAAACCTATGCTAGGTGTCTTGTGACAATTTAAACCCCCTTCCAGGTATCTTGGTCCCCCCCATAAAAATGAGTGGATTTTATATATTCTAGGTGGTTTTGGTGGTTTGTTTTGTGTTAATGGCCTAAAAGAGGCAAAAGAATGTGGTAAAGAGACAAAAAGGGTGATACAAAATGATAGGAAGTGAGAACAGATAAAAATAGAGAGCATGTTGCATAGCTGTATAGCTGTGCATGTATACACTATATGATAGTACCTGCAACACTCAAACACACACAATCATTTATCAATAGTGGTTAAATTGCTTAATATTCCTTAATCAACACATAAATAAATCAACAGCTTTGATTATTTGTGTTTTATAGATGACTAAAAGTGCCTGTCGGACTATGCCTGGGTGCATTTTTTGGTGAAAGGGCAATAAAAACGGGTCAATTTTGTATAAATCTTTTGTCATGAAGCAAAACATGCAATATTTACACAATGAATGATTTTTACAACAGTCTTTTAACATAACCACTTCTACTCAAAAAAAGAAACTTTGATCAAAATTCTAAAGCAGAGGTAGTTTTTTGCCAGAAGGGTTTTTTCAGTTCAAGAGGGTACCAAAGCGAGACGCTTTCACCGTGATGGTGATTTCATCACACTTATGGATGCACATGTATGGAAACTACTCCCAAAGCCACATTGTTTTCATTGTTACAATTCTTCTTTCGATCAAGCAGGCTGGTGAATTCATTTTTTAAAAAATAAAGGTAGGGTTTGAAGTTTTAATGTTGGTAACCATCTAAGGGGGACGAAATTGCCTGGCGGACGAAATTGTCAGTAAAACAAGTTACATATTGTTCAAAAGCAGTCAAACCCTATTTTGAATCTTTCTTGTTTTTTTGCTTGCTTGTTTTCTTGTTTTTTTCTCTTTTTGTTTTGTTTGTTTTCTTTCTTTTTGTGGTTGATTCAATTTGGAGATTTTTTTTCTATACAGATGGCTTGATGAAAAAAAGCAAATCTGTTGCGCACTCAATGTACCATTTGGAAAATGAATTTTGACTTTGACCTTTGACTTGTCTTCGATTTCACACAGACACATACAACAGAAACAGACACAGACACACATACACTTAGTTCATTTTGTTCGGTTGATTGCTGAATTTTGTTTGGTTCTTTCCTGATTTTTTTGTTGTTTTGTTGTTTCATTTGGTTTTGTTGTTTGTTGTTTTTCTTTTGTTTTTTTGGGGGGGGGTATTTTATTTTTAGAGAGATGGCTTGATGAAAAAAAAGATAATTTATTGCTTACTTAGTGTACCATATGGAATAAATTTTGACTTTCACACATACACACTCACACACACGCACACACACACACACACAACACACCGACACCGACACCGACACACACACACACACACACACAACACACACACACACACACACACACACACACACACACACACACACAACACACACACTAAATCTAACACACAGACACACAGACACAGACAGACAGACACAGACAGACACAGACACACACACACACACATATATACACACATACACACATACACACACACACACACAGTTATTCAATATAGATTAGCAAGTAAAAGCAACAGGTATATATCTTTTTTTTCCAATACTTATGGCTTGACTACATAATTATTGTGCAAGTAAAGGAAAATAACTGACAATCAAAGAATTTGAAAAGAAACATGACAAAATATGAAAGATGAGTTATCCCCCTTTACTGCAAATTTTGAGTGAAATATCACAGAAAAAACACCGCGTATACTGTTGAGTATAAAAAAATCCACTATGTAAATTTAGCAACAAAATAAGGCAAAGCATGATCTTTATAACAGTATAAAAAGAAGTGTTTAAATGTCTTTTGAAAGACTGAAAAAGATTTGATTTCAAAATGCATAAACTAAAAAGCCATTTCCTAGCTGATCTACAATGGAAGCATTTATAAGATGGCCAAAACCAGAGACAGTCGAGGTCCGAAGTCAGTCAGCTCAATGAAGGTTACCGAAACAACATGTGCAAAGATAGAGTGTTGTTTATCTGATCAGCGAATAATGTGTACATGGACAGGTGGCACATGTTCGTTGTGAGGGTTGGTAATACGTTATGCTACTGATCATCATTGACCTTTTTGTTTTGGTTTTTTTTTTGCTTTTGTATTAGGCCTAGGGTACACGTGACATATTGGGACACTTTCTACAGTGCTCTTAGTCTAAGGCCTACTCTGGCCAATGCACACAGCCAGTCAGCCTACTGTTGAGAGACCCAATCACTGAGCGTTTTGATTGTTCCCTGGGTGCAGCCTCATGAATATTCATTAAAAATGACCTAAACCTATGCTAGGTGTCCTTGTGACAATTTAAACCCCCTTCCAGGTAACTTGGTCCCCCCCATAAAAAAGAGTGGATTTTATATATTCTAGGTGGTTTTGGTGGTTTGTTTGTGTTTAATGGCCTAAAAGAGGCAAAAGAATGTGGTAAAAGAGACAAAAAGGGTGATACAAAATGATAGGAAGTGAGAACAGATAAAAATAGAGAGCATGTTGCATAGCTGTATAGCTGTGCATGTATACACCTATATGATAGTACCTGCAACACTCAAACACACACAATCATTTATCAATAGTGTTAATATTGCTTAATATTCCTTAATCAACACATAAATAAATCAACAGCTTGATTATTTGTGTTTTATAGATGACTAAAAGTGCCTGTCGGACTATGCCTGGGTGCATTTTTTGGTGAAAGGGCAATAAAAACGGGTCAATTTTGTATAAATCTTTTGTCATGAAGCAAAAACATGGCAATATTTACACAAATGAATGATTTTTACAACAGTCTTTTACATAACCAGCTTCTACTCAACAATAAAGAATCTTTGATCAAAATTCTAAAGCAGAGGTAGTTTTTGCCAGAAGGGTTTTTTTTCAGTTCAAGATGGGTACCAGCGAGACGCTTTCACCGTGATGGTGATTTCATCACACTTTATGGATGCACATGTATGGGAACTACTCCCAAAGTTGATACATCATCAACATGGCGAAAACAAGCAGCGGCTAAAACCAGCGCTGCGTGCAAACGCAAAAATCTACAAAATGACAAAGACAAGACGGACTCAATCTACATCATGCTTTTCCGCAAAAGTGACGACATGCAAAAATGACGAAGACGGCAGCGAAAAAGCATCCTCGAGGACAAATGGCAACAAAAATTCTGAGTCGACAAACCCATCCAGATCCAGATCTACCGCGGAAAATGTTACCAGTGGCAACCACAACAATCTTGGTTGTCAGCAGAATAGTTCAATTGCAGAACTACAGACAACTATTCTGCAACTGGTAGAAAAGATAACCAAACTGGAACGGACCGTTGATACCCAGACGCGGATCTTAGCTGCAAACGGCATCACAGAAAAACGGGGCTCCCCAAGGGAAGATTCTGGCTGGGCAACAACAGGAACGCAGACGGAACCACTTCTACCTGCATCCCCATCCCCGCCTGCCACCTACGCCGATGCTGTGCTAAAGAAAAGGGCTCCGACTTCATCTAGACCTAAGGAACCTCAGCTACCAGTAGGCCCAAAGGCAAAGAGGTCAGTGTATCCTAGCCTGACCTTAAACAATCAAAAAGAACCAGACACAACAGGGCGCCAAGGTCTGACGCAAAAATCACCTGACGTCAAACCCTGTAGCACAGAAGAAAATTCTGCTCTCCCCAATGTAATCCTTCTCCAAGACTCTGTTCTAAATGGCGTTAATAGCAAACGTCTGGGACATTCCTATGGGTTTACAGTGGAGAAAAGAAAGTCATACCACATCAGTGACATTCCTCTGATAATGAGTAATACCAATGATATAAAAAAAACGGCATGCTGTAGTTGTTCATTGTGGGGTGAATGATCTCAAAGATTCGGATCCCCAAGAAGCTAGCAAACATCTAGTTAAAAATGTGAAACAAGTTTTAGCTTCTTTTCCCAATACCAAAGTTGTGATAAGCAAAATTGCCCCTGTGAAAAGTCCCAGCCTTCAATTGAAAAGAGAACTTTTCAATGCTATGACATGTTCTGAATTATATAACCAAAGCAATGTATCATTTGTCTCACATGAAAATATGTATACACATCATCATTACAAAGATTCACTTCATCCTAATGTCCACGGTTCTAGTGTTCTGGCAAGAAACATTGGCAGGCACATTCATGCTTTGTTTTGGGAAACGCCAAAGAGGAAACAAAGAAGGAAGTTCCGAGGCATGAACCAGTACCGACCACCACCCTACGCCTTCGACTGCCAGCAACAGCCAGGATACAGCCAGCGACAGTACGTCTACCAGCAGGACTGTCCCCCCTGGAGGCAACATACCCGGCAGAATAATGTCCGTATGTTTAAAAATCCCTTTGAATGGTGACATTTTGTACATCAATGCGTTGCACCAGCTGCAGTACAGACAACAGACACTGTAATTTCGCTAACAGCAGCTGCTCACCTGATAAAGAACTTTTTTGTTGTTGTTGTTCTGTTTCTATTTATTTGTTCATTTATCTTGTTCATCTATTATCTTTCTGTGGTGTACTTTAAATGACATAATTGACATTGTATTATTAGTTTACTTGCACTCTTTTTAACTTGGTACCAATTTATTAATATTTTTAAATTATTCACTTGTTGATAAGGCATTTTGGTTTATAATCAAATAATGCCTCAAAAAAATTCACAAATGCTGAAAATCATGCAGTGGAATGCCAGATCCATATCCACTAATCTGCCATATTTGGTTCAACATCTTTCTAATAACAATTATCAAGCTCTTGTATTACAGTCTCTCAATGTAAAGAAATGTAAGCTGCCTAAACTTCAAGGCTACTACTATCCACCTGTACATGAACATGTGGATGCTGTGAGTAAAATCAATACAGCAATATATATTCAAGAAGGGGTAGACTATAATGTATGTTGTTCACCAATGCCTAACCCCTACACTGCGCTGTTGACGAGCGCCGCTCGTCATAGAAACCGCCACCTGCAATGCTGTGTTGACGAGCGCCGCTCGTCATGAACCAACGCTCTCTCTGTTTCGCTCAGCATTGCTGAAAATCCTTCTTATTATGATTTGTTTAGCTCCCTTGATGTATCTTCAACCCATGAGTCCCATTTGTTCAAGTTATTTGCATATTTTATGACGTTCAATCGGCAAGGTAAACAAGGTACTGCTCAGTTCGATTTTGGGGTTTTCAAGCAATGGCTGTCCCTCAACTGACCTACACAGTTGCCGAAGTTATTGATGAAATTTATAGAGATCAAGATAGTGGAGATTAGGGTTTTTTTTTATATTCAGTTCACATCGAACTTTGCGAAGTTGATGCAAACGACTTGGGTTTTGATCTGGAAGAAACTTCTGCGTACTCGTGGTCTGAATCGGAACATGAAGATCGTATTGTTCGAGATGCAGTTGGGTATATTTGAGGGTTTTATTCGTTTTTATAACATATTTATATTGCTTTTTTTTCTCTGTTTATTCATAAACAGAACAACTAACTGTGTGTATTATATGGTTGCACCTTTGGTCAGGGCTTGGTCAGTGAGCGAGCGAGCCAGTCACAGAGTGGCCGATGTGTTTGATCTACTTTGAAGTGGTTGCGACCTCGTGTGTCACTTGTCACTTAGGCTACTCGTTAGCTGTCAGTTATCAGTGTGTGTGTCTGTTGTTTTGTTGATGAGCTATTGTTCTTGCTGACATATGCCCTGGCTCCCTGGCTGTGTGTTTGTGTGAAGAGCAGGTGTGTGTGTGTGTGTGTGTGTGTGTGTGTGTGTGTGTGTGTGTGTGTGTGCGCAAATGCGTGCGTGCCTGCGCGCGCGCACACGTGTGTCTGTCCGTCTGATTATATATTTTTAAAATTGTCACAAATACAATCTTCATTCAATTTCCTTTCATTCAGTATATACTTTTATGTAGCTATCTTAGGAATTTCCTGAATTAATAGCAATTGAAAATCATATGCGTGATTTTTGTCTGTTTCTGAAAATTTCTTCAGCATAGGCCTGAGCAAAATAGGTCAGCAGCGAAAAGGCTAATAACATTCCAGATTCATATTCTTGTGCAGCACGTGTAAAGTTTACAAATGATTTAGTCATGAATATTGTATCCCTGTATTTACCAAAGGGAGTTAATGACTTTAATACAGAATGGCTGCACTCTGTACAAGATAATCAGAAGTGGCTGGTAGCAGGAGATTTCAATGCCCACGCGCCTTTCTGGGATAAAGAAAGTACATCTGTTTCCTGCAATCGTTTTATAGAAAATATAACAGACTCTTGTCTGTGCCTTCTAAATGATGGTAGTGTGACAAGGATACCTGACATCTCTACCCACAGAGCATCAGCATTGGATCTGTCTTTTGTATCTTCTGCTCTTGCTCCTGAATGTACGTGGGTAACATATGGAGATACCCTGGGGAGTGATCACCTACCTATTGTTATTACTTTTAATGAAATGCCAACTTTTTGTGACACTGAAAAAGACATACTTCCAAAATTTAACTATAAAGAGGCTAATTGGGAAAAGTTTAAAAGCTTCCTTGCAGCATACGATATAAATTGCTTGGACTCTGATAATATAGACCAATCTTATTCCACCTTTACTAATGCCATTATTCAAGCTGCTTACCTATCTATCCCCACTATTAAATCATTAAAATCAAGGAAGTGTTCAGGGAATGTTTGGTGGACACCTGCTTGCGAGGAAGCGGTGACAAATAAACGTTTGATGTTCAAAACGTATCTAAAAAATAAGACATTAGAAAACCATGAAAAACAGAAGCAGGCCAAAAATTACAGCAATATGGTTATAGCTCAGGCAAAACGACAATTTTGGTCATCATTTTGTTCCAGTGAAATATCAAGTCATACTGATCTTAAAAAAGTATGGAAAAAATTTCATGAAATGAGAAAAGGTGTGTTTTTATACCAAATTGCCCAGTTAAATTTAAAAACAATGAATTTCCCTCCAATGCAGAAAAGGCGGAGGCTTTTGCAGATATGTTTTCAGAATCCATGCGTATTGAAGGTCTCTCACTTAAAAGCAGTAAATACAGAAAAGCTGAAGAGAGCAAAATAGAATATGAAGACCCAGTTTCTAATAATACTGAATATATTAATGCCCCAATAACAATCAATGAAGTAAAAGATGTATTATTTTCTCTTCCTAGTAAGAAAACTTCTGTTGGTTTAGATGCCATATCCAATGATATGCTTAAGCAGTTTCCGGAAAAGTTCATTATTCTGTTGCATAAACTTTTTCAAAGGTGTTGGACGGAAGGCATTATGCCAATAAACTGGAAGCAGTCTATCATTGTTCCCATTCATAAGCAAGGGAAGCCTAAAACTGATAAAAGTAGTTACAGACCCATAGCCCTGACTTCTAACACAGGTAAGCTTATGGAGAGGATAATTCTAAAGAGGCTTGTATATTATTGCCAAAAAAATAAAGTAGTTCCTGTAAATCAAGCTGGCTTTCAAAAAGGCAGATCTGCTATTGATAATCTAGTTAAGCTAACAACACAAATCAAGCAACAGTTTGCCAGAAGAAAAAATGTACTTGCAACATTTTTTGATGTCAGAAAAGCCTAAGATCAAGTTTGGCACGCTAAATTGCTGCATAAATTAAAGACTATTGGCTTTTCTGGGCATCTCTATCATTATATCAAAAGTTTTTTATGTAACAGAAGTATGCAAGTAAGAGTAGGGAATACGTATTCACACTCTAGGTCACTGCACATGGGTTTTACCACAGGGTTCTGTTATAGCCCCTTTTCTATTTAATATACTGTTACATGACTTACCAACAAAACTGTCTAAAGATGTAATCCTAGTACAATATGCTGATGATATATGTATATGGATGAATGTCACTATGAAGCGCAGTACAACAAAGAGGATGATTAATTATACTAGAAAGATATATAAAAAAGAGCTAGATCATTTATATAAATATATTTTTGAAAATGGTCTGACGTTATCCACAGAAAAAACACACATTATGCTTTTTAACAATGGCAGTGATCCAGATACACTACCACAGTTTATGATTGGAGGGGAAACAATTCAATACACAAATACTGTAAAATTTTTAGGTATTTTACTAACATCAAAGTTAACCTGGAATGCTCATATTGGATACATTTTAACAAAAGCAAGAAAATGTATCAATTTTCTTAAAATGGTTAGTAGACAGTCATGGGGACAAGATATCTTCACTCTAAAATGCTTGTCTACGTCACTTGTACGTTCCAAACTGTCTTATGGACAAGAAGTCTTTTTTAGTGCTCCCAATTATTTACTTAAAAAACTCCAAAGTATAGACAGTAAGGCATACAAACTTGCACTTGGTGTGCCATTCCATGCATCCACCATAGGAACTTATAACGAAATTGGGGAACTTCCCTTAGATGAATACCGACAACTTTCATGTGCCAAATATGTGTTACGGAGCACAGCAAATGAAAATTTTGTTTCTAGTGAGTTACAAGTTCAAGCTGAAACGAATTTTCCGAAAAGAGCCAGACATATTTCGTGTTTAACGCCTATTGGCACTTATGTATCAGACCTTTTTAAAAAATCTGAACTTAATCATTACGACTTAGAAACACAAAAAGAAGCTGTACCATGTCCTTCATGGGAAATAAATAAAGCAAGTTTTGATATAGAATGTACAAATGGAAAAAAGAAAGAAAATCAAAATATCATGGTTGCAGATGTCCGATCACATATCGAAAATAAGTATGCTAACTTCTTAAAAGTATATACAGATGGATCTGTCTTAGAAAACCATGAAACAGGTTCAGCATTCGTCATACCAGCATTTAAAACAGAGAAATCATACTATCTTGGGAAACATCATTCAATATTTACAGCTGAATTAATTGCTATTCTTATGGCTCTTAACCACATTCTTGATTTTCCATTTTTTATTATTCCTATTTTGCTCTGTGTAGACTCTAAGTCGGTACTGTATGCTATAAAATCCCCTAATTCCAAGAAAGTATCTAGAATCATTTTTGAAATTAAACACGTCATACACCTTCTAAGTTTAAGAGGTATTCCGGTTCATTTTTGTTGGGTACCTTCACATGTTGGAATATTTCCAAACGAGTGGGCTGATAGAGCTGCAAAAAAGGGGCAAGACATGATTTGGAATCAATAGAACTACATGTTCCCTTATCTCTACAGGAGGGATACCACATATTAGAACAAACGTCATGGAGTAAGTTGAAAGAATCTGTTCAATTCAAGGAACAATGTCTAAAGAGTTGTCTGACTAGTTCCCTTACTTCATGTTACATATCTCCCTCTAAAATACAGTTAAGTGTCATAACCGCAAGAAGAGTAAATGCATTGTATTTTAGAATGAAGTTAAATGCATTCATCACAAAATTTTGCAAAAATGTCAAATGTCTATGTGGAGATCACATTACAAATATTCATATCATATTTGAGTGCCCAATTGTAAAACCCCTCTTACCTGTATTTTCCGAGCAGTCTCTGAAAAATGTATTTGAAAATTCAAAGTTAGCCTTTGCCATTGCTAGATGTTTATTGCACAGTCCACTTGGAAATTTGTTGTAGTTACATTATTGATGTTTAATGTTCACACTTTGTTAAATTTAAACTTTTCTCATGTCTAAGTGTTTTTTTGTTGTTTTTTTTAAAAAAGTATTATTACCTTTTCATGTACAAAAACATCCACCCACACGCTAACTCTTCAGTCTTTTCTTCTCCCACTCCTCCCACTCCCTTCTTCAACTTCTTTACTTTCCACTTTCCTCATCTAATATCACTGAGTGTGAACAGACGTTAAATTGAAGACAACAACTACTCCCAAAGCCACATTCTTTTCATTGTTAACAATTCTTCTTTCGATCAAGCAGGCTGGTGAATTCCTTTTTTAAAAATAAAGGTAGGGTTGAAGTTTTAATGTTGGTAACCATCTAGGGGGACGAAATTGCCTGGCGGACGAAATTGTCAGTAAAACAAGTTACATATTGTTCAAAAGCAGTCAAACCGTATTTTGAATCTTTCTTCTTTTTTTGCTTGCTTGTTTTCTTTTTTTTCTCTTTTTGTTTTTGTTTGTTTGTTTGTTTTTTTTTGTGGTTGATTCAATTTGGGGATTTTTTTCTATACAGATGGCTTGATGAAAAAAAGCAAATCTGTTGCGTACTCAATGTACCATTTGGAAAATGAATTTTGACTTTGACGTTTGACTTATCTTCGATATTCACACAGACACATACAACAGAAACAGACACAGACACACATACACTTAGTTCATTTTTGTTCGGTTGTTTTGTTGAATTTTGTTTGGTTCTTTCCTGTATTTTGTTTTGTTGTTTTGTTGTTCATTTGGTTTTGTTGTTGTTGTTTTTCTTTTGTTTTTTTGGGGGGGTATTTTATTTTTAGAGAGATGGCTTGATGAAAAAAAAGCTAATTTTTGCTTACTCAGTGTACCATATGGAATAAATTTTGACTTTCACACATACCACTCACAACACACACACACACACACACACACACACACCGACACACACACACACACACTAAATCTAACACACACACAGACACACACACACACACACACACACAGACACACACACACAGACACAGACAAACACAGACACAGACACAGACACACACACACACACACACACACACACACACACACACACATACACACATACACATATACACACATACACACACAGAGTTATTCAATATAGATTAGCAAGTAAAAGCAAACAGGTATATGTGACGCTCCGCCACGAAATGAGTCGCTTAGCACATTACCCAATGTTGCTTAGGAGCATTAAAGCAGGTAGGGGTCAAGTTGTCAATTTTGAGATTTTGTTTAATTATTAAACTATATCCGTTTATCTCCCTTATAATGAAATATCAAGGCATAATTTTTATCCTTTTGCTTTTAAATATGTTTGAAAATACCCAAGCCATCATTCTGACAACGTTTACGAAATAAACTTGTCCGTTTCTCATTTTGCCATTCCTGTAGTCTATCATTTCAAATTGTAATAACTTTGAACAGAATTGTCGATTTTCAATCTGTTTTTTGTATTTGATAGCCACTTTATTGCATTAATACATGTCAATAACTAAAAAATTGACCTCAAGTGCACTCCGTTCATTATGTGGTGGAGCGTCACTATATTTTTTTTTTCCAATACTTATGGCTTGACTACATAATTATTGTGCAAGTAAAGGAAAATAACTGACAATCAAAGAATTTGAAAAGAAACATGACAAAATATAAAAGATGAGTTATCCCCCTTTACTGCAAATTTTGAGTGAAATATCACAGAAAAAACACCGGGTATACTGTTGAGTATAAAAAAAATCCACTATGTAAATTTAGCAAGAAAATAACGCAAAGCATGATCTTTATAACAGTATAAAAAGAAGTGTTTAAATGTCTTTTGAAAGACTGAAAAAGATTTGATTTCAAAATACATAAACTAAAAAGCCATTTCCTAGCTGATCTACAATGGAAGCATTTATAAGATGGCCAAAACCAGAGATAGTCAAGGTCCGAAGTCAGTCAGCTCAATGAAGGTTACCGAAACAACATGTGCAAAGATTGAGTGTTGTTTATCTGATCAGCGAATAATGTGTACATGGACAGGTGGCACATGTTCGTTGTGAGGGTTGGTAATACGTTACGCTACTGATCATCATTGACCTTTTTGTTTTGGTTTTTTTTTGCTTTTGTATTAGGCCTAGGGTACACGTGACATATTGGGACACTTTCTACAGTGCTCTTAGTCTAAGGCCTACTCTGGCCAACCACACAGCCAGTCAGCCTACTGTTGAGAGACCCAATCACTGAGCGTTTTGATTGTTCCCTGGGTGCAGCCTCATGAATATTCATTAAGAATGACCTAAACCTATGCTAGGTGTCCTTGTGACAATTTAAACCCCCTTCCAGGTAACTTGGTCCCCCCCCCCCCTAAAAATGAGTGGATTTTATATATTCTAGGTGGTTTTGGTGGTTTGTTTGTGTTTAATGGCCTAAAAAGGCAAAAGAATGTGGTAAAAGAGACAAAAAGGGGATACAAAATGATAGGAAGTGAGAACAGATAAAAATAGAGAGCATGTTGCATAGCTGTATAGCTGTGCATGTATACACCTATATGATAGTACCTGCAACACTCAAACACACACAATCATTTATCAATAGTGTTAATATTGCTTAATATTCCTTAATCAACACATAAATAAATCAACAGCTTGATTATTTGTGTTTTATAGATGACTAAAAGTGCCTGTCGGACTATGCCTGGGTGCATTTTTTGGTAACAGGGCAATAAAAACGGGTCAATTTTTTAAATAAATCTTTTGTCATGAAGCAAAAACATGGCAATATTTACACAAATGAATGATTTTTACAACAGTCTTTTACATAACCAGCTTCTACTCAACAATAAAGAATCTTTGATCAAATTCTAAAGCAAGGTAGTTTTTGCCAGAAGGTTTTTTTTCAGTTCAAGATGGGTACCAGCAGACGCTTTCACCGTGATGGTGATTTCATCACACTTTATGGATGCACATGTATGGGAACTACTCCCAAAGCCACATTGTTTTCATTGTTAACAATTCTTCTTTCGATCAAGCAGGCTGGTGAATTCATTTTTTAAAAAATAAAGGTAGGGTTGAAGTTTTAATGTTGGTAACCATCTAGGGGGACGAAATTGCCTGGCGGACGAAATTGTCAGTAAAACAAGTTACATATTGTTCAAAAGCAGTCAAACCGTATTTTGAATCTTTCTTGTTTTTTTGCTTGCTTGTTTTCTTTTTTTTCTCTTTTTGTTTTTGTTTGTTTGTTTGTTTTTTGTGGTTGATTCAATTTGGGGATTTTTTTCTATACAGATGGCTTGATGAAAAAAAGCAAATCTGTTGCGTACTCAATGTACCATTTGGAAAATGAATTTTGACTTTGACGTTTGACTTGTCTTCGATATTCACACAGACACATACAACAGAAACAGACACAGACACACATACACTTAGTTCATTTTTGTTCGGTTGTTTGCTGAATTTTGTTTGGTTCTTTCCTGTATTTTGTTTTGTTGTTTTGTTGTTCATTTGGTTTTGTTGTTGTGTTTTTCTTTTGTTTTTTTGGGGGGGTATTTTATTTTTAGAGAGATGGCTTGATGAAAAAAAAGCTAATTTATTGCTTACTCAGTGTACCATATGGAATAAATTTTGACTTTCACACATACACACTCCACACACACACACACACACACACACACACACACACACACACACACACACACACACACACACACACACACACACACACAACACACACACACCACACACACACATCTAACACACACACACAACACACACACACAACACACACAACACACACACAACAGACAGACACAGACACAGACACACACACATACACACATACACACATACACACATACACACACACACAGAGTTATTCAATATAGATTAGCAAGTAAAAGCAACAGGTATATATCTTTTTTTTTCCAATACTTATGGCTTGACTACATAATTATTGTGCAAGTAAAGGAAAATAACTGACAATCAAAGAATTTGAAAAGAAACATGACAAAATATGAAAGATGAGTTATCCCCCTTTACTGCAAATTTTGAGTGAAATATCACAGAAAAAACACCGGGTATACTGTTGAGTATAAAAAAAATCCACTATGTAAATTTAGCAACAAAATAAGCAAAGCATGATCTTTATAACAGTATAAAAAGAAGTGTTTAAATGTCTTTTGAAAGACTGAAAAAGATTTGATTTCAAAATGCATAAACTAAAAAGCCATTTCCTAGCTGATCTACAATGGAAGCATTTATAAGATGGCCAAAACCAGAGACAGTCGAGGTCCGAAGTCAGTCAGCTCAATGAAGGTTACCGAAACAACATGTGCAAAGATAGAGTGTTGTTTATCTGATCAGCGAATAATGTGTACATGGACAGGTGGCACATGTTCGTTGTGAGGGTTGGTAATACGTTACGCTACTGATCATCATTGACCTTTTTGTTTTGGTTTTTTTTTGCTTTTGTATTAGGCCTAGGGTACACGTGACATATTGGGACACTTTCTACAGTGCTCTTAGTCTAAGGCCTACTCTGGCCAACGCACACAGCCAGTCAGCCTACTGTTGAGAGACCCAATCACTGAGCGTTTTGATTGTTCCCTGGGTGCAGCCTCATGAATATTCATTAAGAATGACCTAAACCTATGCTAGGTGTCCTTGTGACAATTTAAACCCCCTTCCAGGTAACTTGGTCCCCCCCATAAAAATGAGTGGATTTTATATATTCTAGGTGGTTTTGGTGGTTTGTTTGTGTTTAATGGCCTAAAAGAGGCAAAAGAATGTGGTAAAAGAGACAAAAAGGGTGATACAAAATGATAGGAAGTGAGAAAGATAAAAATAGAGAGCATGCTGCATAGCTGTATAGCTGTGCATGTATACACCTATATGATAGTACCTGCAACACTCAAACACACACAAACATTTATTAATAGTGTTAATATTGCTTAATATTCCTTAATCAACACATAAATAAATCAACAGCTTGATTATTTGTGTTTTATAGATGACTAAAAGTGCCTGTCGGACTATGCCTGGGTGCATTTTTTGGTAACAGGGCAATAAAAACGGGTCAATTTTTTTATAAATCTTTTGTCATGAAGCATAAACATGGCAATATTAACACAGATCAATGATTTTTACAACAGTCTTTTACATAACCAGCTTCTACTCAACAAAAAAGAATCTTTGATCAAAATTCTAAAGCAAAGGTAGTTTCTGCCAGAAGGTTGTTTTTCAGTTCAAGATGGGTTCCAGCGAGACGCTTTCACCGTGATGGTGATTTCATCACACTTTGTGGATGCACATGTATGGGAAATACTCCCAAAGCCACATTGTTTTCATTGTTAACAATTTTTTCTTCGATCAAGCCAGCTGGTGAATTCAATTCATCCCCTCATGCTGAAGTACACCACATTCCTGTAACTAGCCCATCTGATGCTTCTGTACAGAAAACAACACAGCAAAAAATTGTATGGTGTAAAGAGAAGTTACATGAAAGTGGTGATGGAACCCTTTGTGTGAATAATGATAATTTATTGTGGTTGAATAATTTGGCTGACTCAGATTGTAATATCAGTGACATGTATAATGCAATGAAGAAAGTCATTTTTAACACTTGTGATAGATATGGTATGATAAAAGAAACATATCATCAGAAGAATATTCCCAAAGTACATGAAAAAAATAATAAGGATGAATAATATAAGGATGAAGAAATTGACAGACTGTTAGGAGACTTAACTGAAACAGATGAAGCAAGAACAATACTAAATGCAAACTTCTCAATGGCAGAGCTCCGTGCTGTCATTAAAAAGTTAAGGAATAATAAAGCGCCTGGAATAGATGGAATTATTAATGAGACAATATGCTCTACTTTTGAACAGTTAAACCATTTCTGGTGCATACTGATAGAGAAGCATCTCCAACACCAAAAAGACTTGTACCACAATTTTATAGACTTCAAAAAGGCCTTTGACAGGGTATGGCATGACGGCCTCTGGCAAGTACTCAGGCACTTCAGCATTGACAACTGCCTAATTGAAGTCATCAAGGCTCTGTACGAGAATGCAAGAAGTGCAGTTTTCATGAACAACCACGTGGGCGAGTTCTTCAAGACCACGGTTGGAGTCCGCCAGGGCTGCCTTCTCTCACCTGTACTCTTCAACCTCTTCCTCGAAAACATCATGACAGAGACACTGCAAAACCACCACACTTCCATCTCCATTGGTGGAAGACCCCTTTGCAACCTCAGATTTGCAGATGACATTGACCTCATGGGCAGCAGCAAACAAGAACTGCAAATCCTCACAGACAGTCTAACAGACCGAGCGAGCGCATACGGCATGGAGGTCAGTACAGAGAAATCAAGATCATGGTCAACAGCGCGAGTAATGACAGCACGGAAATAAAGATGAATGGAGAAATATTGGAAGAGGTGAGCCAATTCAAATACTTAGGCTCCATCCTAACAAAAGATGGCACATCAAACAATGAGGTGAAAGCTCGCATTGCAACAGCAACATCTGCTCTAGTCAGACTCCAGAGGATCATCAGAAGCAACAACATCAGCTTCTGCACCAAATACCACCTCTACAAATCCCTCGTAATATCTATCCTCCTATATGGCTGTGAATCATGGACTCTGACAGCAGAGTTAGAGAGCAGAATCCAAGCATTCGAGAACAAGTGCCACAGACGACTCCTCAAAATATCATACAAAGAACACAAGACCAATAACTATGTGAAAGAGGAAATCAAAAAGCGTGTGGGCCCCCAAGAGCCTTTGCTCTCCACCATAAAGAGGAGAAAGCTGATGTGGTTTGGTCACACCACAAGACACAACACCCTAGCAAAAACCATCTTGCAAGGAACAGTCGAGGGCAAAAGAAGAAGAGTCCGCTAAAAGAAATCATGGGTTGACAACATCAAAGACTGGACTGCCCAACCCCTGCAACACCTCCTACTAGCCACGCAGGATCGTGAAGCATGGAAAAAGATCTCCGTTGCGTCTTCTCTCATGTCCCCCCTACGTCCTTTGGGACATGGGACTGAGTGAGTGAGTGAGTGACTGTTCAATAAGATTTTGGAGACAGGAGTATTCCCAGATGAATGGCTAACTGGTGTTATCATCCCTATTTATAAAAACAAAGGAGACAAAAGTGACCCAAACAATTACAGAGAAATCACTTTGTTGTCGTGTAGTGCTAAATTCTTCACGCACCACAACACACACACACACACACACACACAACACACACACACACACACACACACACACAAAACACACACACAGAGTTATTCAATATAGATAGCAAGTAAAAGCAACAGGTAATATTTTTTTTTTCCAATACTTATGGCTTGACTACATAATTATTGTGCAAGTAAAGGAAAATAACTGACAATCAAAGAATTTGAAAAGAAACATGACAAAATATGAAAGATGAGTTATCCCCCTTTACTGCAAATTTTGAGTGAAATATCACAGAAAAAACACCGGGTATACTGTTGAGTATAAAAAAAATCCACTATGTAAATTTAGCAACAAAATAAGGCAAAGCATGATCTTTATAACAGTATAAAAAGAAGTGTTTAAATGTCTTTTGAAAGACTGAAAAAGATTTGATTTCAAAATGCATAAACTAAAAAGCCATTTCCTAGCTGATCTACAATGGAAGCATTTATAAGATGGCCAAAACCAGAGACAGTCGAGGTCCGAAGTCAGTCAGCTCAATGAAGGTTACCGAAACAACATGTACAAAGATAGAGTGTTGTTTATCTGATCAGCGAATAATGTGTACATGGACAGGTGGCACATGTTCGTTGTGAGGGTTGGTAATACGTTACGCTACTGATCATCATTGACCTTTTTTTTTTGTTTTTTTTTTGCTTTTGTATTGGGCCTAGGGTACACGTGACATATTGGGACACTTTCTACAGTGCTCTTAGTCTAAGGCCTACTCTGGCCAACGCACACAGCCAGTCAGCCTACTGTTGAGAGACCCAATCACTGAGCGTTTTGATTGTTCCCTGGGTTGCAGCCTCATGAATATTCATTAAGAATGACCTAAACCTATGCTAGGTGTCCTTGTGACAATTTAAACCCCCTTCCAGGTAACTTGGTCCCCCCCATAAAAATGAGTGGATTTTATATATTCTAGGTGGTTTTGGTGGTTTGTTTGTGTTTAATGGCCTAAAAGAGGCAAAAGAATGTGGTAAAAGAGACAAAAAGGGTGATACAAAATGATAGGAAGTGAGAAAGATAAAAATAGAGAGCATGTTGCATAGCTGTATAGCTGTGCATGTATACACCTATATGATAGTACCTGCAACACTCAAACACACACAATCATTTATCAATAGTGTTAATATTGCTTAATATTCCTTAATCAACACATAAATAAATCAACAGCTTGATTATTGTGTTTTATAGATGACTAAAAGTGCCTGTCGGACTATGCCTGGGTGCATTTTTTGGTAACAGGGCAATAAAAACGGGTCAATTTTTATAAATCTTTTGTCATGAAGCAAAAACATGGCAATATTTACACAAATGAATGATTTTTACAACAGTCTTTTACATAACCAGCTTCTACTCAACAATAAAGAATCTTTGATCAAAATTCTAAAGCAAGGTAGTTTTTGCCAGAAGGTTTTTTTCAGTTCAAGATGGGTACCAGCGAGACGCTTTCACCGTGATGGTGATTTCATCACACTTTATGGATGCACATGTATGGGAACTACTCCCAAAGCCACATTGTTTTCATTGTTAACAATTCTTCTTTCGATCAAGCAGGCTGGTGAATTCATTTTTAAAAAATAAAGGTAGGGTTGAAGTTTTAATGTTGGTAACCATCTAGGGGGACGAAATTGCCTGGCGGACGAAATTGTCAGTAAAACAAGTTACATATTGTTCAAAAGCAGTCAAACCGTATTTTGAATCTTTCTTGTTTTTTTGCTTGCTTGTTTTCTTTTTTTTCTCTTTTGTTTTTGTTTGTTTGTTTGTTTTTTGTGGTTGATTCAATTTGGGGATTTTTTTCTATACAGATGGCTTGATGAAAAAAAGCAAATCTGTTGCGCACTCAATGTACCATTTGGAAAATGAATTTTGACTTTGACCTTTGACTTGTCTTCGATATTCACACAGACACATACAACAGAAACAGACACAGACACACATACACTTAGTTCATTTTTGTTCGGTTGATTGCTGAATTTTGTTTGGTTCTTTCCTGTATTTTGTTTTGTTGTTTTGTTGTTCATTTGGTTTTGTTGTTGTTGTTTTTCTTTTGTTTTTTTGGGGGGGTATTTTATTTTTAGAGAGATGGCTTGATGAAAAAAAAGCTAATTTATTGCTTACTCAGTGTACCATATGGAATAAATTTTGACTTTCACACATACACACTCACACACACAGCACACACACACACACACACACACCACACACACACACACACACACACACACACACACACACACACACACACACACACACACACAACAACAACAACACAACAACACAACACACACACACACAACACACAACACACACAGACAACAGACACACAACCAACACACACACACACACATAACACACATACACACATACACACCACACACACAGTTATTCAATATAGATTAGCAAGTAAAAGCAACAGGTATATATCTTTTTTTTCCAATACTTATGGCTTGACTACATAATTATTGTGCAAGTAAAGGAAAATAACTGACAATCAAAGAATTTGAAAAGAAACATGACAAAATATGAAAGATGAGTTATCCCCCTTTACTGCAAATTTTGAGTGAAATATCACAGAAAAAACACCGGTATACTGTTGAGTATAAAAAAATCCACTATGTAAATTTAGCAACAAAATAAGGCAAAGCATGATCTTTATAACAGTATAAAAAGAAGTGTTTAAATGTCTTTTGAAAGACTGAAAAAGATTTGATTTCAAAATGCATAAACTAAAAAAGCCATTTCCTAGCTGATCTACAATGGAAGCATTTATAAGATGGCCAAAACCAGAGACAGTCGAGGTCCGAAGTCAGTCAGCTCAATGAAGGTTACCGAAACAACATGTGCAAAGATAGAGTGTTGTTTATCTGATCAGCGAATAATGTGTACATGGACAGGTGGCACATGTTCGTTGTGAGGGTTGGTAATACGTTACGCTACTGATCATCATTGACCTTTTTGTTTTGGTTTTTTTTTGCTTTTGTATTAGGCCTAGGGTACACGTGACATATTGGGACACTTTCTACAGTGCTCTTAGTCTAAGGCCTACTCTGGCCAAGCACACAGCCAGTCAGCCTACTGTTGAGAGACCCAATCACTGAGCGTTTTGATTGTTCCCTGGGTGCAGCCTCATGAATATTCATTAAGAATGACCTAAACCTATGCTAGGTGTCCTTGTGACAATTTAAACCCCCTTCCAGGTAACTTGGTCCCCCCCCATAAAAATGAGTGGATTTTATATATTCTAGGTGGTTTTGGTGGTTTGTTTGTGTTTAATGGCCTAAAAGAGGCAAAAGAATGTGGTAAAAGAGACAAAAAGGGTGATACAAAATGATAGGAAGTGAGAACAGATAAAAATAGAGAGCATGTTGCATAGCTGTATAGCTGTGCATGTATACACCTATATGATAGTACCTGCAACACTCAAACACACACAATCATTTATCAATAGTGTTAATATTGCTTAATATTCCTTAATCAACACATAAATAAATCAACAGCTTGATTATTTGTGTTTTATAGATGACTAAAAGTGCCTGTCGGACTATGCCTGGGTGCATTTTTTGGTAAAGGGCAATAAAAACGGGTCAATTTTTTATAAATCTTTTGTCATGAAGCAAAAACATGGCAATATTTACACAAATGAATGATTTTTACAACAGTCTTTTACATAACCAGCTTCTACTCAACAATAAAGAATCTTTGATCAAAATTCTAAAGCAGAGGTAGTTTTTGCCAGAAGGTTTTTTTTCAGTTCAAGATGGGTACCAGCGAGACGCTTTCACCGTGATGGTGATTTCATCACACTTTATGGATGCACATGTATGGGAACTACTCCCAAAGTTGATACATCATCAACATGGCGAAAACAAGCAGCGGCTAAAACCAGCGCTGCGTGCAAACGCAAAAATCTACAAAATGACAAAGACAAGACGGACTCAATCTACATCATGCTTTTCCGCAAAAGTGACGACATGCAAAAATGACGAAGACGGCAGCGAAAAAGCATCCTCGAGGACAAATGGCAACAAAAATTCTGAGTCGACAAACCCATCCAGATCCAGATCTACCGCGGAAAATGTTACCAGTGGCAACCACAACAATCTTGGTTGTCAGCAGAATAGTTCAATTGCAGAACTACAGACAACTATTCTGCAACTGGTAGAAAAGATAACCAAACTGGAACGGACCGTTGATACCCAGACGCGGATCTTAGCTGCAAACGGCATCACAGAAAAACGGGGCTCCCCAAGGGAAGATTCTGGCTGGGCAACAACAGGAACGCAGACGGAACCACTTCTACCTGCATCCCCATCCCCGCCTGCCACCTACGCCGATGCTGTGCTAAAGAAAAGGGCTCCGACTTCATCTAGACCTAAGGAACCTCAGCTACCAGTAGGCCCAAAGGCAAAGAGGTCAGTGTATCCTAGCCTGACCTTAAACAATCAAAAAGAACCAGACACAACAGGGCGCCAAGGTCTGACGCAAAAATCACCTGACGTCAAACCCTGTAGCACAGAAGAAAATTCTGCTCTCCCCAATGTAATCCTTCTCCAAGACTCTGTTCTAAATGGCGTTAATAGCAAACGTCTGGGACATTCCTATGGGTTTACAGTGGAGAAAAGAAAGTCATACCACATCAGTGACATTCCTCTGATAATGAGTAATACCAATGATATAAAAAAACGGCATGCTGTAGTTGTTCATTGTGGGGTGAATGATCTCAAAGATTCGGATCCCCAAGAAGCTAGCAAACATCTAGTTAAAAATGTGAAACAAGTTTTAGCTTCTTTTCCCAATACCAAAGTTGTGATAAGCAAAATTGCCCCTGTGAAAAGTCCCAGCCTTCAATTGAAAAGAGAACTTTTCAATGCTATGACATGTTCTGAATTATATAACCAAAGCAATGTATCATTTGTCTCACATGAAAATATGTATACACATCATCATTACAAAGATTCACTTCATCCTAATGTCCACGGTTCTAGTGTTCTGGCAAGAAACATTGGCAGGCACATTCATGCTTTGTTTTGGGAAACGCCAAAGAGGAAACAAAGAAGGAAGTTCCGAGGCATGAACCAGTACCGACCACCACCCTACGCCTTCGACTGCCAGCAACAGCCAGGATACAGCCAGCGACAGTACGTCTACCAGCAGGACTGTCCCCCCTGGAGGCAACATACCCGGCAGAATAATGTCCGTATGTTTAAAAATCCCTTTGAATGGTGACATTTTGTACATCAATGCGTTGCACCAGCTGCAGTACAGACAACAGACACTGTAATTTCGCTAACAGCAGCTGCTCACCTGATAAAGAACTTTTTTGTTGTTGTTGTTCTGTTTCTATTTATTTGTTCATTTATTTTGTTCATCTATTATCTTTCTGTGGTGTGCTTTAAATGACATAATTGACATTGTATTATTAGTTTACTTGCACTCTTTTTAACTTGGTACCAATTTATTAATATTTTTAAATTATTCACTTGTTGATAAGGCATTTTGGTTTATAATCAAATAATGCCTCAAAAAAATTCACAAATGCTGAAAATCATGCAGTGGAATGCCAGATCCATATCCACTAATCTGCCATATTTGGTTCAACATCTTTCTAATAACAATTATCAAGCTCTTGTATTACAGTCTCTCAATGTAAAGAAATGTAAGCTGCCTAAACTTCAAGGCTACTACTATCCACCTGTACATGAACATGTGGATGCTGTGAGTAAAATCAATACAGCAATATATATTCAAGAAGGGGTAGACTATAATGTATGTTGTTCACCAATGCCTAATAACATTCCAGATTCATATTCTTGTGCAGCACGTGTAAAGTTTACAAATGATTTAGTCATGAATATTGTATCCCTGTATTTACCAAAGGGAGTTAATGACTTTAATACAGAATGGCTGCACTCTGTACAAGATAATCAGAAGTGGCTGGTAGCAGGAGATTTCAATGCCCACGCGCCTTTCTGGGATAAAGAAAGTACATCTGTTTCCTGCAATCGTTTTATAGAAAATATAAACAGACTCTTGTCTGTGCCTTCTAAATGATGGTAGTGTGACAAGGATACCTGACATCTCTACCCACAGAGCATCAGCATTGGATCTGTCTTTTGTATCTTCTGCTCTTGCTCCTGAATGTACGTGGGTAACATATGGAGATACCCTGGGGAGTGATCACCTACCTATTGTTATTACTTTTAATGAAATGCCAACTTTTTGTGACACTGAAAAAGACATACTTCCAAAATTTAACTATAAAGAGGCTAATTGGGAAAAGTTTAAAAGCTTCCTTGCAGCATACGATATAAATTGCTTGGACTCTGATAATATAGACCAATCTTATTCCACCTTTACTAATGCCATTATTCAAGCTGCTTACCTATCTATCCCCACTATTAAATCATTAAAATCAAGGAAGTGTTCAGGGAATGTTTGGTGGACACCTGCTTGCGAGGAAGCGGTGACAAATAAACGTTTGATGTTCAAAACGTATCTAAAAAATAAGACATTAGAAAACCATGAAAAACAGAAGCAGGCCAAAAATTACAGCAATATGGTTATAGCTCAGGCAAAACGACAATTTTGGTCATCATTTTGTTCCAGTGAAATATCAAGTCATACTGATCTTAAAAAAGTATGGAAAAATTTCATGAAATGAGAAAAGGTGTGATTTTACCAAATTGCCCAGTTAAATTTAAAAACAATGAATTTCCCTCCAATGCAGAAAAGGCGGAGGCTTTTGCAGATATGTTTTCAGAATCCATGCGTATTGAAGGTCTCTCACTTAAAAGCAGTAAATACAGAAAAGCTGAAGAGAGCAAAATAGAATATGAAGACCCAGTTTCTAATAATACTGAATATATTAATGCCCCAATAACAATCAATGAAGTAAAAGATGTATTATTTTCTCTTCCTAGTAAGAAAACTTCTGTTGGTTTAGATGCCATATCCAATGATATGCTTAAGCAGTTTCCGGAAAAGTTCATTATTCTGTTGCATAAACTTTTTCAAAGGTGTTGGACAGAAGGCATTATGCCAATAAACTGGAAGCAGTCTATCATTGTTCCCATTCATAAGCAAGGGAAGCCTAAAACTGATAAAAGTAGTTACAGACCCATAGCCCTGACTTCTAACACAGGTAAGCTTATGGAGAGGATAATTCTAAAGAGGCTTGTATATTATTGCCAAAAAAATAAAGTAGTTCCTGTAAATCAAGCTGGCTTTCAAAAAGGCAGATCTGCTATTGATAATCTAGTTAAGCTAACAACACAAATCAAGCAACAGTTTGCCAGAAGAAAAAATGTACTTGCAACATTTTTTGATGTCAGAAAAGCCTACGATCAAGTTTGGCACGCTAAATTGCTGCATAAATTAAAGACTATTGGCTTTTCTGGGCATCTCTATCATTATATCAAAAGTTTTTTATGTAACAGAAGTATGCAAGTAAGAGTAGGGAATACGTATTCACACTCTAGGTCACTGCACATGGGTTTACCACAGGGCTTCTGTTATAGCCCCTTTTCTATTTAATATACTGTTACATGACTTACCAACAAAACTGTCTAAAGATGTAATCCTAGTACAATATGCTGATGATATATGTATATGGATGAATGTCAGTATGAAGCGCAGTACAACAAAGAGGATGATTAATTATACTAGAAAGATATATAAAAAAGAGCTAGATCATTTATATAAATATATTTTTGAAAATGGTCTGACGTTATCCACAGAAAAAACACACATTATGCTTTTTAACAATGGCAGTGATCCAGATACACTACCACAGTTTATGATTGGAGGGGAAACAATTCAATACACAAATACTGTAAAATTTTTAGGTATTTTACTAACATCAAAGTTAACCTGGAATGCTCATATTGGATACATTTTAACAAAAGCAAGAAAATGTATCAATTTTCTTAAAATGGTTAGTAGACAGTCATGGGGACAAGATATCTTCACTCTAAAATGCTTGTCTACGTCACTTGTACGTTCCAAACTGTCTTATGGACAAGAAGTATTTTTTAGTGCTCCCAATTATTTACTTAAAAAACTCCAAAGTATAGACAGTAAGGCATACAAACTTGCACTTGGTGTGCCATTCCATGCATCCACCATAGGAACTTATAACGAAATTGGGGAACTTCCCTTAGATGAATACCGACAACTTTCATGTGCCAAATATGTGTTACGGAGCACAGCAAATGAAAATTTTGTTTCTAGTGAGTTACAAGTTCAAGCTGAAACGAATTTTCCGAAAAGAGCCAGACATATTTCGTGTTTAACGCCTATTGGCACTTATGTATCAGACCTTTTTAAAAAATCTGAACTTAATCATTACGACTTAGAAACACAAAAAGAAGCTGTACCATGTCCTTCATGGGAAATAAATAAAGCAAGTTTTGATATAGAATGTACAAATGGAAAAAAGAAAGAAAATCAAAATATCATGGTTGCAGATGTCCGATCACATATCGAAAATAAGTATGCTAACTTCTTAAAAGTATATACAGATGGATCTGTCTTAGAAAACCATGAAACAGGTTCAGCATTCGTCATACCAGCATTTAAAACAGAGAAATCATACTATCTTGGGAAACATCATTCAATATTTACAGCTGAATTAATTGCTATTCTTATGGCTCTTAACCACATTCTTGATTTTCCATTTTTTATTATTCCTATTTTGCTCTGTGTAGACTCTAAGTCGGTACTGTATGCTATAAAATCCCTAATTCCAAGAAAGTATCTAGAATCATTTTTGAAATTAAACACGTCATACACCTTCTAAGTTTAAGAGGTATTCCGGTTCATTTTTGTTGGGTACCTTCACATGTTGGAATATTTCCAAACGAGTGGGCTGATAGAGCTGCAAAAAAGGGGGCAAGACATGATTTGGAATCTTATTTATTTATTTATTATTTATTTATTTATTTAATCTTTTATATCGAGGATAACAGAATAAGCAATCATGTGCTTTTTTTCATCCGGTCCCCGTGTGTATGCAGTTTTTGTAAATATTGTCACTGTATGCAAAATGCCCTAATCATAGAAAATCAGAATCAATTTTTGAAATTTAACCGTATACACCTCTAAGGTTTAAAGTCATTCCGGTGATTTTTGTGGGTAACTTCACATGTTGTAAAATCTCCAAAAACGAGGGACTGATAGGCTGCAAAATGGGGCAAGACCATAGATTTCGATCAATAGAACTACATGTTCCCTTATCTCTACAGGAGGGATACCACATATTAGAACAAACGTCATGGAGTAAGTTGAAAGAATCTGTTCAATTCAAGGAACAATGTCTAAAGAGTTGTCTGACTAGTTCCCTTACTTCATGTTACATATCTCCCTCTAAAATACAGTTAAGTGTCATAACCGCAAGAAGAGTAAATGCATTGTATTTTAGAATGAAGTTAAATGCATTCATCACAAAATTTTGCAAAAATGTCAAATGTCTATGTGGAGATCACATTACAAATATTCATATCATATTTGAGTGCCCAATTGTAAAGCCCCTCTTACCTGTATTTTCCGAGCAGTCTCTGAAAAATGTATTTGAAAATTCAAAGTTAGCCTTTGCCATTGCTAGATGTTTATTGCACAGTCCACTTGGAAATTTGTTGTAGTTACATTATTGATGTTTAATGTTCACACTTTGTTAAATTTAAACTTTTCTCATGTCTAGGTGTTTTTTGTTGTTGTTTTTTTTAAAAGTATTATTACCTTTTCATGCACAAAAACATCCACCCACACGCTAACTCTTCAGTCTTTTCTTCTCCCACTCCTCCCACTCCCTTCTTCAACTTCTTTACTTTCCACTTTCCTCGTCTAATATCACTGAGTGTGAACAGACGTTAAATTGAAGACAACAACTACTCCCAAAGCCACATTGTTTTCATTGTTAACAATTCTTCTTTCGATCAAGCAGGCTGGTGAATTCATTTTTAAAAAATAAAGGTAGGGTTGAAGTTTTAATGTTGGTAACCATCTAGGGGGACGAAATTGCCTGGCGGACGAAATTGTCAGTAAAACAAGTTACATATTGTTCAAAAGCAGTCAAACCCTATTTTGAATCTTTCTTGTTTTTTTGCTTGCTTGTTTTCTTTTTTTTCTCTTTTTGTTTTTGTTTGTTTGTTTGTTTTTTGTGGTTGATTCAATTTGGGGATTTTTTTCTATACAGATGGCTTGATGACAAAAAGCAAATCTGTTGCGTACTCAATGTACCATTTGGAAAATGAATTTTGACTTTGACGTTTGACTTATCTTCGATATTCACACAGACACATACAACAGAAACAGACACAGACACACATACACTTAGTTCATTTTTGTTCGTTGTTGTGATTTTGTTTGCTTCGATTTTGTTTTTTTGTTTTGGTTTTGTTTTTTCTTTATCCTGTATTTTGTTTTTTGTTTGTTGTTCATTGATTTTGTTGTTTATGTTTTTCTTATCGTTCATATTTGGGTAATAATTATAGAGAATCATAACATGAAAAAAAAAAAGACTAATTATTGCTACATCATGTACCATATGGAATAAATTGACTTTCACAACATACACATCAACACACACAGACACAACAACACACACACACACACACACACACACACACACACACACACACAACACACATACACAACACACAACACACACACATATCATATACAGTAAAACAACATATATCACTACATGACACTTACACAACTAACTAAGCATACACAGATCAAAAGACAACAACTAAATTACACACTAATGAATACACAGCAAAACACCTGCAACATGAACAACCAACACACGACAACGTACAAACTAAACTTATTCCATTACCACACATTACACAC
The DNA here is from genome assembly GCA_030674155.1 of Stramonita haemastoma. NCBI lineage: Eukaryota > Metazoa > Mollusca > Gastropoda > Neogastropoda > Muricidae > Stramonita > Stramonita haemastoma. The sequence continues at coordinate 13,823 of JASPKP010000286.1, read as the reverse complement.
AAAACTACAACCACAACACAGAGTATTAATTCAATAATAATGTCAAAGTAAAAATGCAACAGTATATCTTTTTTTTTCCAATATACTTATGTTCTTGACTACATAATTATTGTGCAAGTAAAGGAAAATAACTGACAATCAAAGAATTTGAAAAGAAACATGACAAAATATGAAAGATGAGTTATCCCCCTTTACTGCAAATTTTGAGTGAAATATCACAGAAAAAACACCGGGTATACTGTTGAGTATAAAAAAAATCCACTATGTAAATTTAGCAAGAAAATAACGCAAAGCATGATCTTTATAACAGTATAAAAAGAAGTGTTTAAATGTCTTTTGAAAGACTGAAAAAGATTTGATTTCAAAATACATAAAGTAAAAGCCATTTCCTAGCTGATCTACAATGGAAGCATTTATAAGATGGCCAAAACCAGAGACAGTCGAGGTCCGAAGTCAGTCAGCTCAATGAAGGTTACCGAAACAACATGTGCAAAGATAGAGTGTTGTTTATCTGATCAGCGAATAATGTGTACATGGACAGGTGGCACATGTTCGTTGTGAGGGTTGGTAATACGTTACGCTACTGATCATCATTGACCTTTTTGTTTTGGTTTTTTTTTGCTTTTGTATTAGGCCTAGGGTACACGTGACATATTGGGACACTTTCTACAGTGCTCTTAGTCTAAGGCCTACTCTGGCCAACGCACACAAGCCAGTCAGCCTACGTTGAGAGACCCAATCACTGAGCGTTTTGATTGTTCCCTGGGTGCAGCCTCATGAATATTCATTAAGAATGACCTAAACCTATGCTAGGTGTCCTTGTGACAATTTAAACCCCCTTCCAGGTAACTTGGTCCCCCCCCCCCATAAAAATGAGTGGATTTTATATATTCTAGGTGGTTTTGGTGGTTTGTTTGTGTTTAATGGCCTAAAAGAGGCAAAAGAATGTGGTAAAAGAGACAAAAAGGGTGATACAAAATGATAGGAAGTGAGAACAGATAAAAATAGAGAGCATGTTGCATAGCTGTATAGCTGTGCATGTATACACCTATATGATAGTACCTGCAACACTCAAACACACACAATCATTTATCAATAGTGTTAATATTGCTTAATATTCCTTAATCAACACATAAATAAATCAACAGCTTGATTATTTGTGTTTTATAGATGACTAAAAGTGCCTGTCGGACTATGCCTGGGTGCATTTTTTGGTAACAGGGCAATAAAAACGGGTCAATTTTTTATAAATCTTTTGTCATGAAGCAAAAACATGGCAATATTTACACAAATGAATGATTTTTACAACAGTCTTTTACATAACCAGCTTCTACTCAACAATAAAGAATCTTTGATCAAAATTCTAAAGCAGAGGTAGTTTTTGCCAGAAGGTTTTTTTTCAGTTCAAGATGGGTACCAGCGAGACGCTTTCACCGTGATGGTGATTTCATCACACTTTATGGATGCACATGTATGGGAACTACTCCCAAAGCCACATTGTTTTCATTGTTAACAATTCTTCTTTCGATCAAGCAGGCTGGTGAATTCATTTTTAAAAAATAAAGGTAGGGTTGAAGTTTTAATGTTGGTAACCATCTAGGGGGACGAAATTGCCTGGCGGACGAAATTGTCAGTAAAACAAGTTACATATTGTTCAAAAGCAGTCAAACCGTATTTTGAATCTTTCTTGTTTTTTTGCTTGCTTGTTTTCTTTTTTTTCTCTTTTTGTTTTTGTTTGTTTGTTTTTTTTTGTGGTTGATTCAATTTGGGGATTTTTTTCTATACAGATGGCTTGATGAAAAAAGCAAATCTGTTGCGTACTCAATGTACCATTTGGAAAATGAATTTTGACTTTGACGTTTGACTTGTCTTCGATATTCACACAGACACATACAACAGAAACAGACACAGACACACATACACTTAGTTCATTTTTGTTCGGTTGTTTGCTGAATTTTGTTTGGTTCTTTCCTGTATTTTGTTTTGTTGTTTTGTTGTTCATTTGGTTTTGTTGTTGTTGTTTTTCTTTTGTTTTTTTTGGGGGGTATTTTATTTTTAGAGAGATGGCTTGATGAAAAAAAAGCTAATTTATTGCTTACTCAGTGTACCATATGGAATAAATTTTGACTTTCACACATACACACTCACACACACGCACACACAGACACACCGACACACACACACATACACACACACACACAAACACACACACACACACACACACACACACACACACACACACACACACACACACACACACACACACACACACACACACACACACTAAATCTAACACACACACACACACACACACAGACACACAGACACACACAGACAGACAGACACAGACACACACACATACACACATACACACATACACACATACACACACACACAGAGAGTTATTCAATATAGATTAGCAAGTAAAAGCAACAGGTATATATCTTTTTTTTCCCAATACTTATGGCTTGACTACATAATTATTGTGCAAGTAAAGGAAAATAACTGACAATCAAAGAATTTGAAAAGAAACATGACAAAATATGAAAGATGTGTTCTCCCCCTTTACTGCAAATTTTGAGTGAAATATCACAGAAAAAACACCGGGTATACTGTTGAGTATAAAAAAAATCCACTATGTAAATTTAGCAAGAAAATAACGCAAAGCATGATCTTTATAACAGTATAAAAAGAAGTGTTTAAATGTCTTTTGAAAGACTGAAAAAGATTTGATTTCAAAATGCATAAAGTAAAAAGCCATTTCCTAGCTGATCTACAATGGAAGCATTTATAAGATGGCCCAAACCAGAGACAGTCGAGGTCCGAAGTCAGTCAGCTCAATGAAGGTTACCGAAACAACATGTGCAAAGATAGAGTGTTGTTTATCTGATCAGCGAATAATGTGTACATGGACAGGTGGCACATGTTCGTTGTGAGGGTTGGTAATACGTTACGCTACTGATCATCATTGACCTTTTTGTTTTGGTTTTTTTTTGCTTTTGTATTAGGCCTAGGGTACACTGACATATTGGGACACTTTCTACAGTGCTCTTAGTCTAAGGCCTACTCTGGCCAACGCACACAGCCAGTCAGCCTACTGTTGAGAGACCCAATCACTGAGCGTTTTGATTGTTCCCTGGGTGCAGCCTCATGAATATTCATTAAGAATGACCTAAACCTATGCTAGGTGTCCTTGTGACAATTTAACCCCCCTGCCAGGTAACTTGGTCCCCCCCATAAAAATGAGTGGATTTTATATATTCTAGGTGGTTTTGGTGGTTTGTTTGTGTTTAATGGCCTAAAAGAGGCAAAAGAATGTGGTAAAAGAGACAAAAAGGGTGATACAAACTGATAGGAAGTGAGAACAGATAAAAATAGAGAGCATGTTGCATAGCTGTATAGCTGTGCATGTATACACCTATATGATAGTACCTGCAACACTCAAACACACACAATCATTTATCAATAGTGTTAATATTGCTTAATATTCCTTAATCAACACATAAATAAATCAACAGCTTGATTATTTGTGTTTTATAGATGACTAAAAGTGCCTGTCGGACTATGCCTGGGTGCATTTTTTGGTAACAGGGCAATAAAAACGGGTCAATTTTGTATAAATCTTTTGTCATGAAGCAAAAACATGGCAATATTTACACAAATGAATGATTTTTACAACAGTCTTTTACATAACCAGCTTCTACTCAACAATAAAGAATCTTTGATCAAAATTCTAAAGCAGAGGTAGTTTTTGCCAGAAGGGTTTTTTTCAGTTCAAGATGGGTACCAGCGAGACGCTTTCACCGTGATGGTGATTTCATCACACTTTATGGATGCACATGTATGGGAACTACTCCCAAAGCCACATTGTTTTCATTGTTAACAATTCTTCTTTCGATCAAGCAGGCTGGTGAATTCATTTTTAAAAAATAAAGGTAGGGTTGAAGTTGTAATGTTGGTAACCATCTAGGGGGACGAAATTGCCTGGCGGACGAAATTGTCAGTAAAACAAGTTACATATTGTTCAAAAGCAGTCAAACCGTATTTTGAATCTTTCTTGTTTTTTTGCTTGCTTGTTTTCTTTTTTTTCTCTTTTTGTTTTTGTTTGTTTGTTTCTTTTTTGTGGTTGATTCAATTTGGGGATTTTTTTCTATACAGATGGCTTGATGAAAAAAAGCAAATCTGTTGCGCACTCAATGTACCATTTGGAAAATGAATTTTGACTTTGACGTTTGACTTGTCTTCGATATTCACACAGACACATACAACAGAAACAGACACAGATACACATACACTTAGTTCATTTTTGTTCGGTTGTTTGCTGAATTTTGTTTGGTTCTTTCCTGTATTTTGTTTTGTTGTTTTGTTGTTCATTTGGTTTTGTTGTTGTTGTTTTTCTTTTGTTTTTTGGGGGGGTATTTTATTTTTAGAGAGATGGCTTGATGAAAAAACAGCTAATTTATTGCTTACTCAGTGTACCATATGGAATAAATTTTGACTTTCACACATACACACTCACACACACGCACACAACGCACACACACCCCACACACACACACACACACACCACCAACTTCCTTTTGTTCTGCTTTTTTATTGTTGAATTGATTTATGTTTGTATGTTACTGATTGGTGGTTACATTACTTCACCAACTTCCTCTCTTTTTTGTTTACTCTAAATTTTGTACTACTCTTGATTGTTGTTTTTACCTTTGATTATTTCCTTTGATTACTTTTTGATTGTTGATTTGACTGACGTTTGTGCTTCACTGATTGGTTGAAAGTACACTATTGTACCTAGTTTTCTTTCTATTGTTCTTCATTTTCTAGATGTGTTCTACTCTAGATACATGGCCTTCTCAGGAAGGACTTCGTGTAGGATACCTAAATATCAATAGTGCCAGGAACAAGACTGAGGAAATATCATCAATTATACACAATAAAGGAAATAGCTTTCACATATTTTGTGTAGCAGAATCGAGACTCAACAACTTAATTTCTGATTCAGATATGTATATCCCAGGTTATGACACTGTGCGACTTGATCCTGTGACTGTCAGATCTACTGGTTTGCTTTTATACTGTGCCACCTCTCTATCCTGGAAAAGACTAACACATCTTGAACAGTTTCATGTAGAATCTATATGGATAGAAATCACATTTAGACGCTGTAAATCGATTATACTTGGCTTCATCTACAGGAACCCTGCTGAAACAATTGACTGGTATGATAAATTCAACTTTATGATGGATGCAGCAATTCTAGAGTCCAAAGAAATCTTTCTTATGGGAGATTTCAACATAGATCTGACAATCCCTGGATCAAAATGGAACATCAATTATGCCATGTATGGTTTAGAGCAAATAATTGATCGTCCAACTCGAATTACTAATAACACTAGCACCCTCATTGATCACATTTACACTACTTCAAAGACCAACATAGCAGAAACATGCTCAGTGCAGACAGGTTGTAGCGATCACTCTTCCATTTGCTTTACATGGCGGAAAAAAGGAATAAAGATACCCAAATCAGGACACAAGGAGATATCCTACCGCTCCTTTAGACACTTTGATAAAGATGCCTTCATTAATGATATTCTTAATTCAAACTTAGACTATGTTTATCAGATTACAAATCCAGATGATGCTGTTAACTATTGGATAGAGACATTCATAGCTACCTATGATAAGCACGCTCCATTTATTAAGAAAAGAATAAAATATTTCATGAAACCTCCATGGTTAACAAAAGAAATTGAAAACGAAATGAATCTAAGAGACTATTTATTAAAATCGAAGCAAAGAGATGAATATAAAAAGCAAAGAAACAAAGTCAATTCAATGAAGCGCAAAGCCAAAACAAAATACTTTCAAGATTTGCTATCTTCAGCCCAAAATCCAAAAGCGATTTGGAAAGCCATTAATACCTTAACTAATAACTCAAGACATAACTCCCAAAAAGTCATAAAAGAAATATCAGCAGAAAACCTGAATTCTCACTTTGCAAACATTGCTGACTCTATAATATCTAATGATAAAACAAAAACAAATGAGCTGATAGAATTAAAACAATTCTGTTCATCAAAGAGCATCTCATCTGATTTTGTTATACCCCCAATAACAGTAACAGAAGTGCTTAATAGTATACTCAAATTGAAACAGTCAAGATCAAAAGACCTAGACAAAATTGATAGTCAAATATTAAAAATCAGTGCATATGCTATAACTGACACCCTAACCTACATATTTAACTTGTGTATTGACAAGAATTACTTCCCAATGAAGTTTAAACGAGCAAAAGTAATACCCTTACACAAATCAGGAGACCGAACCAATCCATCAAACTACAGACCAATATCCATACTGTCAGTCCTATCTAAACCATTAGAAAAACATATACAGTTTCACTTACATTCTCATTGTAAAACATATGATCTAATTAATGAAAACCAGTCAGGTTTTCGTGAAAACCATTCTTGCCATACAGCCTTAATACAACTCATTGAGCATTGTCTTTTGAATATCAATAATAATGAAATCACAGGAGTCCTTTTTCTAGACTTTGCTAAAGCCTTTGACGTGATTAGCCACTCTCTCCTTATCAAAAAATTAAAATGCTATAAAATTTCTAACCAAGCATTATCATTTTTAGACTCATTTCTCACTAATCGTCATCAACTTGTTGAAGTTGGGCCTAGGAGATCAACCTTATTACCCGTGAAATATGGAATACCTCAGGGATCAATACTAGGACCACTTCTTTTCTCCATTTATATTAACGACCTACCTCTGCATATCCATTGTTCATGTCAAATGTTTGCTGATGATACATCAATTCAATGTAACAACAATGATCCAAACCAGCTTGTGAATGATATGCAGGCAGATATCAATAAACTTATCGAATGGACAGAACTCAATCACATGTCTCTTAATTCTAATAAAACAAAATGTATGTTTATAACTACTCGGCAAAAAAGACAGAAATTGCGTTCTCCATTCGCGCCTATATATATCCATGGACAACAAATCGAAGAAGTAGTCTCACACAAAGTACTAGGTGCAGTAATTGACAACGATTTGTCTTGGTCAGATCACATAGCTGCATTAGGAAAAAGAATCTCAGTAAGATTATATCAACTTAGGAAAATCAAAAATTTTCTAAATCTACAGTCACGAAAACTATTCTTTCATGCACATATTCTATCTCTTATAAATTATGTTTCTACCTTATGGGACAGTGCCAGTGAAACAAACCTAAAGCATATAAGCCGCCTACATAAAAGAGCTGTTAAACTAATCCGATTGAATCCTAATACACTGACCACCACCAACTACAAAGAACTAGATATTCTTCCACTTAAAGACAGACTACAGTTCAACAAGTACCTATGTATGTTCAATATATTAAACGGAAAAGCCCCAAAGAGAATTGTGGAAAATTTTGCTGTCAATATATACAGGCCTACCCATAGACTGTTTCTGCCCAGGCCCCATAATAATCTCTATAAATCAAGCCTTGCATATTCAGGAAGAACATTGTGGAATAGCCTACCTCCCTGTCTGAAATCAGTTCCTTCTAAACAAATGTTTAAGAAGCTTTTGAAGAGACATTTGATGGACAAACTGTAAGTCCACGATTATGTTCGATATTACCTCACGTTTGGATGTTTGTTGTTCATGCCCATGTTATTTTGTAATTTTATCATTTGTATGTGTGACGTGAGCTTATGTTGTACTGTCTTGGGTCTGGGTTTTTTGTTGTTGTTTTTTTATCTTGAGAGATTTGTTGTAAAAAAAATCCTCATTTACTTGAGTTTTTCAACAAGGTTGATATTTGTCTTTGCATGCTTTAGAAGTCATCTTTATGATTTTTTTTAGTGAGGGCAGGATGAAAAAAAGTTGTGTAAACTTAATCTTTTACCCTCAATAAAGATCATTTTGACTTGACTTGACACACACACACACACACACACTTACACACACACACACACACACACACTAAATCTAACACACACACACACACACACACACACACAGACACACAGACACACACAGACAGACAGACACAGACACAGACACACACACATACACACATACACACATACACACACACACACACAGAGTTATTCAATATAGATTAGCAAGTAAAAGCAACAGGTATATATCTTTTTTTTCCCAATACTTATGGCTTGACTACATAATTATTGTGCAAGTAAAGGAAAATAACTGACAATCAAAGAATTTGAAAAGAAACATGACAAAATATGAAAGATGAGTTCTCCCCCTTTACTGCAAATTTTGAGTGAAATATCACAGAAAAAACACCGGGTATACTGTTGAGTATAAAAAAAATCCACTATGTAAATTTAGCAACAAAATAAGGCAAAGCATGATCTTTATAACAGTATAAAAAGAAGTGTTTAAATGTCTTTTGAAAGACTGAAAAAGATTTGATTTCAAAATGCATAAAGTAAAACGCCATTTCCTAGCTGATCTACAATGGAAGCATTTATAAGATGGCCCAAACCAGAGACAGTCGAGGTCCGAAGTCAGTCAGCTCAATGAAGGTTACCGAAACAACATGTGCAAAGATAGAGTGTTGTTTATCTGATCAGCGAATAATGTGTACATGGACAGGTGGCACATGTTCGTTGTGAGGGTTGGTAATACGTTACGCTACTGATCATCATTGACCTTTTTGTTTTGGTTTTTTTTTGCTTTTGTATTAGGCCTAGGGTACACTGACATATTGGGACACTTTCTACAGTGCTCTTAGTCTAAGGCCTACTCTGGCCAACGCACACAGCCAGTCAGCCTACTGTTGAGAGACCCAATCACTGAGCGTTTTGATTGTTCCCTGGGTGCAGCCTCATGAATATTCATTAAGAATGACCTAAACCTATGCTAGGTGTCCTTGTGACAATTTAAACCCCCTTCCAGGTAACTTGGTCCCCCCCATAAAAATGAGTGGATTTTATATAGTCTAGGTGGTTTTGGTGGTTTGTTTGTGTTTAATGGCCTAAAAGAGGCAAAAGAATGTGGTAAAAGAGACAAAAAGGGTGATACAAAATGATAGGAAGTGAGAACAGATAAAAATAGAGAGCATGCTGCATAGCTGTATAGCTGTGCATGTATACACCTATATGATAGTACCTGCAACACTCAAACACACACAAACATTTATTAATAGTGTTAATATTGCTTAATATTCCTTAATCAACACATAAATAAATCAACAGCTTGATTATTTGTGTTTTATAGATGACTAAAAGTGCCTGTCGGACTATGCCTGGGTGCATTTTTTGGTAACAGGGCAATAAAAACGGTCAATTTTTTTATAAATCTTTTGTCATGAAGCATAAACATGGCAATATTAACACAGATCAATGATTTTTACAACAGTCTTTTACATAACCAGCTTCTACTCAACAAAAAAGAATCTTTGATCAAAATTCTAAAGCAAAGGTAGTTTCTGCCAGAAGGTTGTTTTTCAGTTCAAGATGGGTTCCAGCGAGACGCTTTCACCGTGATGGTGATTTCATCACACTTTGTGGATGCACATGTATGGGAAATACTCCCAAAGCCACATTGTTTTCATTGTTAACAATTTTTTCTTCGATCAAGCCAGCTGGTGAATTCAATTCATCCCCTCATGCTGAAGTACACCACATTCCTGTAACTAGCCCATCTGATGCTTCTGTACAGAAAACAACACAGCAAAAAATTGTATGGTGTAAAGAGAAGTTACATGAAAGTGGTGATGGAACCCTTTGTGTGAATAATGATAATTTATTGTGGTTGAATAATTTGGCTGACTCAGATTGTAATATCAGTGACATGTATAATGCAATGAAGAAAGTCATTTTTAACACTTGTGATAGATATGGTATGATAAAAGAAACATATCATCAGAAGAATATTCCCAAAGTACATGAAAAAAATAATAAGGATGAATAATATAAGGATGAAGAAATTGACAGACTGTTAGGAGACTTAACTGAAACAGATGAAGCAAGAACAATACTAAATGCAAACTTCTCAATGGCAGAGCTCCGTGCTGTCATTAAAAAGTTAAGGAATAATAAAGCGCCTGGAATAGATGGAATTATTAATGAGACAATATGCTCTACTTTTGAACAGTTAAACCATTTCTGGTGCATACTGATAGAGAAGCATCTCCAACACCAAAAAGACTTGTACCACAATTTTATAGACTTCAAAAAGGCCTTTGACAGGGTATGGCATGACGGCCTCTGGCAAGTACTCAGGCACTTCAGCATTGACAACTGCCTAATTGAAGTCATCAAGGCTCTGTACGAGAATGCAAGAAGTGCAGTTTTCATGAACAACCACGTGGGCGAGTTCTTCAAGACCACGGTTGGAGTCCGCCAGGGCTGCCTTCTCTCACCTGTACTCTTCAACCTCTTCCTCGAAAACATCATGACAGAGACACTGCAAAACCACCACACTTCCATCTCCATTGGTGGAAGACCCCTTTGCAACCTCAGATTTGCAGATGACATTGACCTCATGGGCAGCAGCAAACAAGAACTGCAAATCCTCACAGACAGTCTAACAGACCGAGCGAGCGCATACGGCATGGAGGTCAGTACAGAGAAATCGAAGATCATGGTCAACAGCGCGAGTAATGACAGCACGGAAATAAAGATGAATGGAGAAATATTGGAAGAGGTGAGCCAATTCAAATACTTAGGCTCCATCCTAACAAAAGATGGCACATCAAACAATGAGGTGAAAGCTCGCATTGCAACAGCAACATCTGCTCTAGTCAGACTCCAGAGGATCATCAGAAGCAACAACATCAGCTTCTGCACCAAATACCACCTCTACAAATCCCTCGTAATATCTATCCTCCTATATGGCTGTGAATCATGGACTCTGACAGCAGAGTTAGAGAGCAGAATCCAAGCATTCGAGAACAAGTGCCACAGACGACTCCTCAAAATATCATACAAAGAACACAAGACCAATAACTATGTGAAAGAGGAAATCAAAAAGCGTGTGGGCCCCCAAGAGCCTTTGCTCTCCACCATAAAGAGGAGAAAGCTGATGTGGTTTGGTCACACCACAAGACACAACACCCTAGCAAAAACCATCTTGCAAGGAACAGTCGAGGGCAAAAGAAGAAGAGTCCGCTAAAAGAAATCATGGGTTGACAACATCAAAGACTGGACTGCCCAACCCCTGCAACACCTCCTACTAGCCACGCAGGATCGTGAAGCATGGAAAAAGATCTCCGTTGCGTCTTCTCTCATGTCCCCCCTACGTCCTTTGGGACATGGGACTGAGTGAGTGAGTGAGTGACTGTTCAATAAGATTTTGGAGACAGGAGTATTCCCAGATGAATGGCTAACTGGTGTTATCATCCCTATTTATAAAAACAAAGGAGACAAAAGTGACCCAAACAATTACAGAGAAATCACTTTGTTGTTGTGTAGTGCTAAATTCTTTACCACTATACTTAACCTTTTCGCTGCTGACCTATTTTGCTCAGGCCTATGCTGAAGAAATTTTCAGAAACAGACAAAAATCACGCATATGATTTTCAATTGCTTTTAATTCAGGAAATTCCTAAGATAGCTACATAAAAGTATATACTGAATGAAAGGAAATTGAATGAAAATTGTATTTGTGACAATTTTAAAAATATATAGTTAGACAGACAGACACACGTGCGCGCGCGCAGGCACGCACGCACGCACACACACACACACACACACACACACACACACACACACACACACACACACACCACACACACACACACACACACACACACTTATTCAATATAGAGTAGCAAGTAAAAGCAACAGGTAAATATCTTTTTTTTTCCCAATACTTATGGCTTGACTACATAATTATTGTGCAAGTAAAGGAAAATAACTGACAATCAAAGAATTTGAAAAGAAGCATGACAAAATCTGAAAGATGAGTTATCCCCCTTTACTGCAAATTTTGAGTGAAATATCACAGAAAAAACACTGGGTATACTGTTGAGTATAAAAAAATCCACTATGTAAATTTAGCAAGAAAATAACGCAAAGCATGATCTTTATAACAGTATAAAAAGAAGTGTTTAAATGTCTTTTGAAAGACTGAAAAAGATTTGATTTCAAAATACATAAAGTAAAAAGCCATTTCCTAGCTGATCTACAATGGAAGCATTTATAAGATGGCCCAAACCAGAGACAGTCGAGGTCCGAAGTCAGTCAGCTCAATGAAGGTTACCGAAACAACATGTGCAAAGATAGAGTGTTGTTTATCTGATCAGCGAATAATGTGTACATGGACAGGTGGCACATGTTCGTTGTGAGGGTTGGTAATACGTTACGCTACTGATCATCATTGACCTTTTTGTTTTGGTTTTTTTTTGCTTTTGTATTGGGCCTAGGGTACACGTGACATATTGGGACATTTTCTACAGTGCTCTTAGTCTAAGACTTACTCTGGCCAACGCACACAGCCAGTCAGCCTACTGTTGAGAGACCCAATCACTGAGCGTTTTGATTGTTCCCTGGGTGCAGCCTCATGAATATTCATTAAGAATGACCTAAACCTATGCTAGGTGTCCTTGTGACAATTTAAACCCCCTTCCAGGTAACTTGGTCCCCCCCATAAAAATGAGTGGATTTTATATAGTCTAGGTGGTTTTGGTGGTTTGTTTGTGTTTAATGGCCTAAAAGAGGCAAAAGAATGTGGTAAAAGAGACAAAAAGGGTGATACAAAATGATAGGAAGTGAGAAAAGATAAAAATAGAGAGCATGTTGCATAGCTGTATAGCTGTGCATGTATACACCTATATGATAGTACCTGCAACACTCAAACACACACAATCATTTATCAATAGTGTTAATATTGCTTAATATTCCTTAATCAACACATAAATAAATCAACAGCTTGATTATTTGTGTTTTATAGATGACTAAAAGTGCCTGTCGGACTATGCCTGGGTGCATTTTTTGGTAACAGGGCAATAAAAACGGGTCAATTTTTTATAAATCTTTTGTCATGAAGCAAAAACATGGCAATATTTACACAAATGAATGATTTTTACAACAGTCTTTTACATAACCAGCTTCTACTCAACAATAAAGAATCTTTGATCAAAATTCTAAAGCAGAGGTAGTTTTTGCCAGAAGGTTTTTTTTCAGTTCAAGATGGGTACCAGCGAGACGCTTTCACCGTGATGGTGATTTCATCACACTTTATGGATGCACATGTATGGGAACTACTCCCAAAGCCACATTGTTTTCATTGTTAACAATTCTTCTTTCGATCAAGCAGGCTGGTGAATTCATTTTTTAAAAATAAAGGTAGGGTTGAAGTTTTAATGTTGGTAACCATCTAGGGGGACGAAATTGCCTGGCGGACGAAATTGTCAGTAAAACAAGTTACATATTGTTCAAAAGTATTTTGAATCTTTCTTGTTTTTTTGCTTGCTTGTTTTCTTTTTTTTCTCTTTTTGTTTTTGTTTGTTTGTTTCTTTTTTGTGGTTGATTCAATTTGGGGATTTTTTTCTATACAGATGGCTTGATGAAAAAAAGCAAATCTGTTGCGCACTCAATGTACCATTTGGAAAATGAATTTTGACTTTGACGTTTGACTTGTCTTCGATATTCACACAGACACATACAACAGAAACAGACACAGACACACATACACTTAGTTCATTTTTGTTCGGTTGTTTGCTGAATTTTGTTTGGTTCTTTCCTGTATTTTGTTTTGTTGTTTTGTTGTTCATTTGGTTTTGTTGTTGTTGTTTTTCTTTTGTTTTTTTGGGGGGGTATTTTATTTTT
>JASPKP010002854.1:17500-21677 GCA_030674155.1 Stramonita haemastoma | reverse complement strand
AAAAGAAGTCAGGAATAATTGCTAAAACCAGCCACAGTCTTTTTTTGACGTGATATGACCAAGCAGAGTGCTAGAACATCACATCATAATTATGTTCTTCAGTACATGTGAAATGAAAGTAAAAATTGTACAGCCCTTTATCTTGAAATAGCCCGAATCAAAATCCAAAATGTCTGGTACAGCTTTAAGAAGAATGCTCTTTCATGACAAAGACCTGGGATTATTGTTAAGAAGGAAAGTCTATAACCAATGCGCTCTCCTATTGCTCTAGTGCTTACCCATTGCAAACTCCCATTATCCTCGATATAAAAGAATAAAATAAATAAATAAAAATAAATACCCATGCTCTGCCAAACCTGGTTCCTCACCATGAACCAAGCAGAAAGATGACAAATCACGAAACAGGAGACTGAGAAAAAAAATCAAACAGCAAGACAGACAGAACACCATGCCAAGAAATCTGAGAGAGAACAGGGCTAACAGATGTTTTCAAGTTCTCGCTTAAACTGAAATAGGTTTTTGCAGGTCATGTTGCAAGATGAGACATAGATGGGCAAGAGGAGGCAGAGAATGGCAGCCAAAATACAGCGACAGACGCCCTGGCAGTTCGGTCACCAGATGGCTGATGACATCAGCGAACACATGGGTGTGACATAGCACAGAGAAGCACAAGTGCCGGCGGTGTAATAAGCCCAGATCACTCTATGCAACAAACACTACCATAGTCATTTTGGCAACGCTGAAAGCACTATCAGTAGTGTTTATAGCACAGGCCTACACGCCAAAAACACTATTTCTGGCTACGCCTCCTACGTGAGGCTGGGAATCGAACCCTGGACCTCATGATTTACTTGTTGGCAAGCGAACGCCTTAAACATCCTGCCACCCTCCTTCTTAGTATTTTATATATATATATATATATATATATATATATATATATATATATATATATATATATATATAAAGTGTTTGTAAGCCGTAGTGTTTTAGCTTAGAGATTGTGTTCATAGCGTACGCCAAAGTCACTAAGATCGTGTTTACAGCATGTGCAAAAGTCACAACGGTAGTGGTTATGGCATGAAAGCCTTATGCCAAAACCACTACAGTAGTCTTTATTGCACGGTAGTGTTTTGAGCGTGTTACACCGGAACCGATGGAAGGATGTTACAGAGGGTTACAACCTGCAGCGGGTGAACAACGGCTAGGTAACAGGGAACAGGGAACAGGGAACAGGTAACAGAGAACAGGGAACAGGGAACAGTCCAAAGCGCTAAGATGCAATATCATGAATGTGCCTAAAGCAATAAACAATGGGAAGAAATATATTTTGAATTTCTTTCCATGTAACCAACAGTAGCAGAGTTCCTGTCCACACTCTTCTCACCTACATTCTCTTCCACTGAAAACCGCTTCAGTACATAGAGGGTTCCTGTTTTTTGACAGAGAAATAGGAAACCTTCAGCGCGGCTGTGTGTAGGCCAATCAGACTGTTGCGTTCAGATAGCTACCTGAAAAGGCCACAGAATTTGTGAAAGCGCACACAGATTCTTCTTCTTCTTCCAACACTCAGACAGCAGTTGTTGTTGTTGTCTGCCATACGAAGGAAAATACGTTGTGCTGCCGTCAAGTGCCTGCTATGTCAGAACATCCCACTCCAGTATGGAAGGGAACTGTCATCTTTTTGAGTCTTTCTGGGGAAAAAAGGCAGGAGAATGGACCAAGAAGGCAGGAAATATGATGTGACTGGAGAAAAAGGAACAAGACAGAAACATAGTGATAGAAAAGAGGAAATTTCTAGCGCAGAATTTCCAGAATGTATGATATAATTAAAAATAAACCGAACGAGGTGTAATATAAACAAAACTAAACACAGAAAGAATTTTTTTATGACACAACACACAACAGATACAAAACTGATCAACACATTTTCAAGCATTTTTGGCACAGCTACATAACAGATACGAAACCGAACACTATAATGTAGACCCTTTTCGACAAGATTTTACAACAGATACAATACTGAACATTACAATACAAAACTCCAAAGACAGACTGCACGAAAACAATCATAGAACAGAACTCTAATAAAACAAGATTTTTTTTTTCGTTCCTCGGCTAGAGCTCCAGGTTCACCAATGGTAAGATTTTACTATGCGAGCGTTTTTACCCACCATGAAGGCAGCTGCATTCCGACTTCAGGGATGAAACAAGAATTCAAATTTGAATACAGGATGAAACTGTTGTGCACTGGTGTCCAAACAAAAGCAGAAAAAATACCTATGGTGGCAACATACCCTTTACATATGACTGCACAAATGTTTTTGATGTTTCTGCATTAGATCCTTTGTGTCTATTTGTGATGAAGGCTAAGCTCTTTCAATGGCGCGTTTATTTTGTTTGCTACATGCAGGGAAAACACACACACAAAAAACTATTTAAAGATCTAAAAAGGTCTGGCATTTTCCAGGTAGTGTAAAACACTGTTCGCAGTTGGCTTTGAGTAAAACAAGTTTGTATGTATGTATGTATGTATGTATGTATGTATGTATGCATGCATGTATGTATGTATGTATGTATGTATGTATGTATGTATGTATGTATGTATGTATGTATGTATGTATGTATGTATGTATGTATGTATGTATGTATGTATGTATGTATGTATGTATGTATGTAAATGCAGTTTGAAGCTATATATCTGATCGATAATTTTCTAACACCCTAACCCGAACCCTAACCTCCATCCCCACCCCCTCCAAAACTACAGCTGTTATGAGTAATCCCGATGAATAATATTGTAGCATCGCTTGCAGATTAAACCAACATAATATCAAAGCTGTTGCTCCCAGCATTTAAATGCCAGTAGGCCTGCGTGTCTCCATTGTGTGTGCGTGTGTGTGTGTGTGTGTGCGTGTGTGCGTGTGTGTGTGTGTGTGTGCGTGTGTGCGTGTGTGTGTGTGTGTGTGTGTGTGTGTGTGTGTGTGCGTGTGTGTGTGTGTGTGTGTGTGTTTTGTGTGTGTGCTGTGTGTGGTGTGTGTGTATGTGTGTGTTGCGTGTGTGTGTGTGTATGTGTGTGTGCGTGTGTGCGTGTGTGTGTGTGTGTGTGTGTGTGTGTGTGTGTGTGTGTGTGTGTGTGTGTGTGTGTGTGTGCCTGCAGACGTGTGAATGCGCTGACGTGTATTTGTATGCACTTAACGAGTGCACGTCTCTGTGAGCATGTGTAAACGCATAATAAAATTCGTTTGTATGCCAACGTCCGCTGTGTTTGTGAGTATCTCTGTTTGTCTACATGCAACTTTTTGTGTATACATATATATATTTTTTTTTAATTCTTTTATATCGAGGATAATGGAATAAGCATTCATGTGCTTTTTTACATCCAGTCCCCGTGTGTAAGCAGTTTTGTAAATCTTGTCATCTGTTCCCACCGGCACACTATGGCCTACTCTTCCGAAAAGCGGAACAAGATTAACGTGTGCGCAAGACGTTCTGCGTGCGTTCTCACACGGGGCCTTGGTTTATAGTCTCATCCGAAGAACTTTGTCGTTGTTGTTATCATTATTATATTACAATCATTTATTATAATTATAAGTATCATTCTCATCATCACCATCATTATATTATTATCATTATCATCCTGATCATGTTTCTCCGCTGCCCCTAGTCACCTTTATACTTACTTTGCTATGCTCACCTTCCCAACACGCAATATATTTTTCTTCTCCAAGCAGCCTCAAAACCAAGATGGACCGCAAAATCAAACTTGGCTTGCGTAGGAAGGTGACGTTTAATCTGAGTTGTTAAGTCCCAATCGAAAGTAAGGGAGGGTGGTGGTGGGTGGTGGTGGTGGTGGTGGTGTGTGTGTGTGTGTGTGTGTGTGTGTGTGTGTGTGTGTGTGTGTGTGTGTGTGTGTGTGTTGGGGGGGGGGGGGGCAGTTACGTGAGTATCAGTGCACAAGGCAAGGCAAGGCAAACTCTTTTACTTCGAGGATAATGAATAAGCACTGGGTGCTTTTTTTACATCCACTCCCCGTGCGCGAGGGAACTAGGATGGCCCGTATTTGGAACTGCACATACTGAATGGTTACCAAGGGGGGTAAATCAGGGTGGTCACCAGACTTGAAGGCATCTTCTATAGGCAGAGTGATTGACAGGAAGGGCACGTAACTCCTCCCTCT
>JASPKP010002854.1:0-12500 GCA_030674155.1 Stramonita haemastoma | reverse complement strand
GCTTGAGTGTGTGTGTGTGTTTGAGTGTGTCTATGGGTGAACTGGGGGACCAAGTACCTGCAAATTGTGATACACTCACACCGCTATCACAATCAGTTCCACTTGTGTGTTCCACAATGCCAGGCAGAACATTTCCATCACAAGACGCTGACCTTTGATGTGTATTTTAGGGTTGACATAACAAAGGATATTACACTTCAGCATTGGTTATGACATAATGTGTCATTTATTTACCACACACACACACACACACACACACACACACACACACACACACACACACACACACACCACACACACACACACCACACACTCTCTCTCTCTCTCTCTCTCTCTCTCTCTCGATATATAATATATATATTTTTATATATATATATATATATATATATATATATATATATATATATATATATATATATATCTCACACCACACCACTCCACACCATGACACAACACACCATGACACAACACAACACAACACAACACAACACAACACAACACAACACAATACAAGACAAGACAAGACAGCGTAACACGACAACAAAGTACAGGACAATTCATAGTTTTCACAGACTATTTTGACTCCAGGATATCAGACACCAGAAAGGGAGATAAAAGAATCTGTGCCACCAATTATCCACCCTCACTGAGGTCTTTGTCCTTAATTATAATTGGGTGGGGGTGTGGGGGGTGTTTGTTGTTGTTGTTTGTTGTTTGTATTTTTTTTCTTAGCAAGGAGGGTGATTGTAACAATGCAGTATTGATTTATAGCTAAATCATAACGCCATTTTTATGTTAGTTTTCTAAGCATGAATGACTGAACAGCATTAGAAGATAATCATGTTCATTACGATATCACACCACACACACACACACACACACACACACACACACACACACACACACACACACACACACACACACACACACACACACACACACACACACACGAACATGACCACAAACAAGGTTGCCTAAAGTAGACAATACAACCTGCAACTGTTGTATGTATCCAGGCTCAGAGCAGTCAGACCACAGCAAGAGAGATAATAGTTGTCACACCACTGATTATCTACCCTCAATATGGCCACTGCCCTTGGTCCTCCATTTTTGGTTTTCTTTAGGTATTCTATTTTGTATACCATTTAAAGTCACTGCAGATTTCACTGCATGAAATTCGAGAGAGCAGCTCTCTCTCCCAGAGGAGAGTGCATTGCCACAAGAGCAGCGCCACCCATTGTCCTCTCTGCATAAGCAATCGTTTCCCTTTCAGGGGGCCTTTTTTCTACAGGATTTTGCCAGGGAAAGCACTCTTGTTACAATGGTTTTCACATGCTCTGAAAGTGTGTTGCACACAAGACATCAGTTTGTTATCTCATCTGAAAGACTCCTCGTCATGTCTTTGTCGTCATCATCCAACTTGTTGGAAAGGACACAGACGTCAAGACAGTGGACCCCAGGAAAGCAGATAACCATGAAATACACTTCCACTGATTATCTCCTAGGCCCTTACTGCAGCCACTGTTCTCGTTGTCCTTATAAGTTATTAAATTTTTGCTTACCCACCCCTCCTAAAATTAGTGACCCAAGCGTTCAAACGAAGTATAATTTTCAGTCAACACAAAACTACTGGCAACAGGTAATCACCTTCACCCCCTCACCTTCCCCCACCCCACCCCCATCCCAACCACACCCCACCCCTCTCCCCCCAACCCACCCTCTCCCTCCCCTCTCCCCCCAACCCACCCTCTCCCTCCCCCCCCCCTCTCCCCACCCCTCCCTCCTTCCCCCCTCCCGCACCCCCCTCCCGCACCCCCCTCCCTGTCCTTCCTCCCCTCCCCCCAACCCCTCCCCAATCCCCTCCCTATTCCCCCCCCCCCTATCCCACCCCTCCCCCTCCCCTATCCCACCCCTCCCCCTCCCCAATCCCTCCTCCCTCCCTCCCTCCCCCACCCCCTCCCTCCCTCCCCTCCACCCCTACCCCCCACTCCACCCCTACCCCACCCCCCTCCACCCCTCCCCCACCCCTCCCCCACCCCTCCCCCCACCCCCCCTCCCCCACACCCTCCCTACTCCTCCCTCCCCCCTCCCTCCCCTCTCTCCCACCCCCCCTCCCCAACCCCCACTCCCCCTCACACCCCCCTCCCCCACCCCCTCCCTGTCCTTCCTTCCCTCCCCCACCCCCTCCCTCCCTCCCACCCGATCTCCCTCCATTCCCTCCCCCTCCCTCCCTTCTCCTTCCCTCCCTCCCTTCTCCTTCCCTCACCCCCTCCTACCCTCCCTCCCTCCCCACCTCTTCCACCCCTTCCTCCGCCTCTCCCTCCTCCCCCCCACCCTCAATCCCCCCCCACTCTCCATCCCCATCCTCTTCCCCCCTACCCTCTCTTCTCTCTTCCCCCTCTCCATCCCCACCCCTCCTCCACCCTTCTCTCCATGCCCTCTCCCCCACCCTATGCTTCTCTCTAGCACAAACATGGGAAGATAGACAACACATCACTCCAAAGAGAGGAGCAGTAGAAGTTAGAGGCAGAACCCCCTTATGGATCTGCAAGTCCTAACTCACACAGTAACTTTTTCCATTCACATTTTTTAAACTTATCATTAAACCAACAACTTCAAATTCAAAAGGTGTCTTTTACTATATCTTCACAAATTCAAAAAATATCTATGTCTACAATCATTTTCTTTCGCCTTGTACTTCTTTCACACAGGTCAACAGTAAGTCTACAATTTCATATCAAAACTAATGCTTCATTTCCATCCGATGAAACCTTTCATCTGGATTAGAAACAACAGCAAACAATTAAAAGGGATGCAACTCTTTAAAAGGATATGTAGCCTGTAAAGGGGAAGTAATATTAATATCAAGTAGCACACACACACACTTTCTCAATGATTTGGAACAATATTTATCAGAAATTGCTGAACACTGCATATTCAACTTTCATCTCATGGCAAAATGTTAAAATGTTAATGTTAAAATTTTGCTTTATGCACATGATACCATTTTATTCTCCAATACAAAGAATGGTTACAAGATGCTTTAGATACTTTGGACACTAACTATTCTCATTGAAAACTTGTTATAAATCTAGTGAAAACCAAAAACATGACATTCGGCCACAATAGATCTGTAATAATTATGTAAAATAACAGAAAAGCGTAATAATAATTTATGTAAAATAGCAGAAAAGCCCTTGAAGCTCTTAACAGTTTTAAATATTTAGAAATCAACTTCAGTAGCATTGGTGGTTTTGCAAAATGCAAGACAAAAGCTTATGATACAGCTACTTGTCATGTTTAATTGATAAGGACTGCATGACAAAAAGAACTACATACACATAAAATCAAATCAAATCGTATATAAAAGTCATATTGTTGTATGTGTTTTATTGTATTGATGCGAAATTATGGGCATATGAAAATGTAATGCATGAAAAATGCTTTTGATAAGCTGCAATAAGTCATGTTTAGCTTGATAAGGACTGCACAGCAAATAGAACTGCATACACATGTGGCACTTGGTTTATTTCATAAAATTGTTGTACATGTTTTGTTGTATGGATGTAAAATTTGGGGATATGAAAATATAGCAACAATTTCATAAGTTTCAGTCAAAGGTTTTGAAATATAGTTTTCCTGTAACCCTCTTGCATTCAGATTCTCTGAACACAAACTGCCCCTAGATTTCACATTCCATCACGAAATCAGGTCAGGCACACATGTTTGCTAGCCTTTTCCTCCTATAAAGTACATACCAGCAGCTACAAGTACTTCCAGATTCTCAGCAGGGCTTCTAATTCTAGCCTGATAGAGCTCTGACATGTGGTAGCAATTAGTGATGGGTGGGGGAAGGAGGAGGGGGAGGGTGGGGGAGGAGGGGGAGGGGGAAGGGGTGGGGGAGGGGAGATGGGAGGAGTGGGGAGGGGAGGGGTGTGAGGGAGGGTCAGGGGAGGGGGAAGGGAGTGGGGAGGGGTGTGAGGGAGGGTCAGGGGAGGGGGAAGGGAGTGGAATGGGGCGAAGAGGTTCAGGAGTATTACTCATTCCAAATAAAAAAGAGGGGGATGGGAGAGGGAGGAAAGGAGGAGGAGGGGGAGGGGAGAGGGGGGTGGGAGAGGGGTGGAGGAGGGAAGGGGGGAAGGGGTGAGTGGAGAGGGAGGAAAGGAGTGGGACGGGAGAGAGGGTGGGGGAGGGGGTGGGGTGGGGAGGGGGGAAATGGGGAGGGGAGAAGGAGGAAAGGAGGGGGAGAGGGGGTGGGGGAGGGGAGGAGGCGGGGGGGGGGGGGGGGTAGGGTGGGAAGGGGTAGAGGGAGGGGGAGGACAATAATAATTTTTATTTATACAAGAACAAAAACAGACACACACAAACAACACAAGCACAAACAACACACACACACACACACACACACACACACACACACACACAACACATATATATATATATATATATATATATATATATATATATATATATATATATATATATATATATATATATATATATATATATATATATGGATGGATAGATCATAAGACCACTTCTTTTATGCTTTAGATTATTCTGTGGGGTATCTTTTTTAATAAACTGTTATGTCATGCCTTGTTATTTTGTTTTCTTTACTTTTTTTTTGTCTGAATCAAGCATATCATGCTGTCTTCTTTTCCATTATATTGTGAGCAATGCATTTTCTCTGTTTCCTTTCCTTTTTTATGCTATATTATTTGTACCTAAATTTTGTTTTTCTATCCTTTATTGATGTTTTTATAGCCATTTAAAAAATTGTGAGGGCAAAATGGAAATTTTTGTGAAAATGATATGTACTTTGGGTCATCCCATTTATAGGTATATAATGGTCAGCAAAGAAGACTTATGCCTATCTCGGATTAATTCGCTGAGGGATCTGACCCTGAAACTGCGAGTGACACAAAAATGAGGCTGCACACGTGACTGAAACTCCACTGGCGAAATCGACAGAAAGTAGTTCGACATAAAAAGTGTTTTGATGTAAAATCCCCCCACAAAACTTTTATTAAAACCAGTGTAATGTAATTTGGAAGGGTCAGTTTACTAGTTTGTGTAGTCAGAAATTTTTGAAGCAATTACTTTGCACCAAAATAAAAATTTTCTTGGACTACACAGTGGTTCCTAGGAAGGGGGATAATAGCTACTTGTACCACTAATTATCTGCTCTTACAGGGGTCACTGCCTTTGGTCATTGCATGACCTATTGTCTCCTCTTTTGCCCGCTCGTTATGCTGTCTTGTAGCATTTATCTGATGATGATGATGATGATGATGATGATGATGATGATGATGATGATGATGATAGTAATAATAACAATGACAATGGTGATAATTATTTTCAAATAAGAAAAAGCCTTCACACACACACACACACACACACACACACACACACACACACACACACACACACACACACACACACACACACGCACACACACACACACACACACCACACACACACACACACACACACACACACGTGCCTGTATCATCCAACACAACCAACAAAGAACAGCCAGCTCTGGTGGCTGTCACAAATGATTTTGACTCCAGGACAATGGTCCACAGGAAGGGAGATAATAGATTCTGTAAAACTAATTATCTGCCCTCACTGAGGCGTTGCACACATGTTAAATCCTGTTACGCTTTTCGTAAGAGTAGGCCATAGTGTTCCGGTAGGAACAGATGACATTTACAAAACTGCATACACACGGTGGATGGATGAAAAAAAGCACAAGAGTGCTTATTCCATTATCCTCGATATAAAAGAAAAAGAATGAAAGAAAAAGAAAAAATAAAGAACACACACACACACACACACACACACACACACACACACACACACACACACACACACACCACACACTCACTCACACACACACACACACACACACACACACACACACACACACACACACACACACACACACATGCGCGCCCTTGAATGCACGTTTGGAAGTTGTTACAGTTGATGTAGATTTCAAGACAGGAGACACCAGGAAGGGAGATAATAGAATCTTTACAAATAATTATCTACCCTCACTGGAATCCCTGTCCTTGATCATGGCATGATGTCCTGTCATCACCATTTTTATTTTACCTGCACAACACTAGAGAGTTATTAAAAGCTGTTTAAAAAATATAATGAAAATATTAGCAGCAACATCATTGTTATCATCTACTTTATTACTCTTACTCCTTTACTTGTTATAACTACAGATCTATGAATGAAGACAGATACCAGATTGGTGCTATTCCTCTTCCCCTCCTCTGCCCCTCCACCCCCCCCCCCCCCCCCCCCCCCATCCTCCAAAACTACAACACAGCACAACACATGATACAACATAGCATAACACCACAACAAAGTACAACAAACTGCAGCAGTTGTCAAACACAATTCTGACTCCAAGACAGTCAACTTAAGGAAGGGAGATAATAGACATTCTACCACTAATTATCTGCCCTCCTGAAGCCATTGTCCTTGATCATGACATGTCCTGTTCTCTGCAGTTCTCGTGCTACAGCACAGCACATCACAAAAACAAAGCACAGACAACTCTAGTAATTATTCAAGACGCTTCTCAGCCAAGAACAGTGAACCCCAGGAAGGGAGATAATAGATTCTGTAAAACTAATTATCTGCCCTCACTGAGGCTGTTACCCTTGACCATGACATGCCCTGTCCTCTCCATTCCTCGATGTTGGTCATGGTATCTTGTGACATTGGCTGACCAAGAAGAAGAATGATGATGACAAAGATACTGTTTTCAAGTAAAAGAATCTTCAGGTCTGCACACACCCATGTGCAAATGCTTGCACTCTCTTTTTAGTCATTTTAGTGTGAGTGAAACAGCGCTATGTGTAACAGAATTTCTGGCTTCATTCAAGCAGTTCTTGACTCAAAGACAGTGATCCACAGAAAAGGAGATTATGACCAATTCACACTGTATTATCTGCCCTTGCTGTGGTCACTGTTCTTCATCACTGGTTTTCTTGACAATTGATTTTTTGCTGATGACTTACATTTAGTTTCATGTCATGACTTTTCCCTGTTCTTGTTCTCTTATATGGGCAAATGCATTACAACTATGTATGAAAAACAATCAGAGTAAATTCACTTGAGTTATCAACTACACTTTAGGTACACTAATTTTGATAGGCTATAGCACATTTCCTACTGACAAAGTATATATACATGAGTACTACTTGTACTGAAAGTGCTGACAAATAGAGAATCAACGACATGTACAGTCACACATGTGAGTACATGCAAAGAGGAGGAGCACAAATACACTTACAACACACACACGCCCTCACAAGCGCCTGCGCACCTAGAAGTTGTCACAGATGAATCATACTTCAGGACAGTGGACACCAAGAAGGGAGATAATAGATTCCGTACTACTAATTATCTACCCTCACTGGAGTCACCGTACTTCATCCTGGCATACTGTCCTGTCATCACTTTTTCCGATTCTGTACAACTAATTATCTACCCTTGCTGGCATCACTGTCCTTGATCATGGCATTGCATTCTCTCCTCTCTACTTAAGGTTTTAACTACACCACAATAAAGCTTTAGTAGGAGTTGTTCATTAAAATTGTAAAATACCCTTTCATAACTTTGATTATTGTCTTCCCTTTTGCTAATGCTTCTTTATTGATCTAAACAGTAGATCTATGAATGTGTAATACCAGATTTGTGGTGACTATCCACCCCCCAACAAACACAGATACACAGGACAACAAGAAGTTCCCACAGATGACACAGACTCCTGGATAGTGGACACCAGAAAGGGAGATAATAGATTCTGTACCACTAATTATCTACCCTCAATGGAGTCACTGACCTTGATCATAATGTAATGTCTCATCCTCTCAATTTTTTGTTTTCAATATACAGCACTGGAGTGTTAAAAAGAGCAGTCTAAAATTTTAAGAAAACAAATTATCCTGATTAAAATAATCGTGTTCAATATCTTTGAAACTCCTTTACTGAACAGATTTATGAAAGGAAGACAGATACCCCCTCTCCCTAACCACCATGACAGCCATCACACACACATACAGGGATGTACAGAAGTTGTCACAGATGATACAGACTTCAGGACAGTAGACTGAAGAAAAAGAGATAATAGATATTGATCCACTAATTATCTACCATCACTTCAGTCAGTGTCCTTCATCATGGAATTACATCCTGTCCTCTCTGCTTTTGGTTTACATCGAGACATCATGGAAGGCTAGTTTGAGCTGTTGTAATCACACACACACACACATACGCGCGCGCACACGCACACACGCACGCATGCACGCACGTACGCACACACACGTATGTGTGCCCGCATGCACACCTACACCTATCCATACTCAACACATCAGAACACAACACAACACATCAGAACACAACACAACGCAACACATCACAACACAACATCAAAAGACAGCAAACTGCAGCAGTTGTCAAGCATGATTCAGACTTCAGGAGAGTGATCTCAAGAAAGGGAGATAATAGATTCAGTACCACTAATCATCTGCCCTCACTGGAGTCACCGTCCTCAATCACGTCTTGTCCTCTCCTGTCCAGTTCTCAGTGTTCATTGTGCAGCTTTGCAGCATTGATTCAACAATACAAATAGTACTGATGGTTATGATAACAATGATAGTAATAATGATGATGTAATGACTTACTTGACTTATGCCTGTGGATTCCCGTGGAACAAAGGGCTGCAACAACACTAATCCAACGGACTTGGTTCTGGAGATCCTCTTCAGCTGGCCCACGTCATTCCGGCTGCATTTGTCTCTGCTTCAGTGCTTCTGCACCGGTCTGTTTTGGTCGACCTACTTTCCGTTTCCCTTGTGGGTTCCAGTCAAGGGCATGCCTGGTGACATCTGAAGCAGGTTTGCAGAGGTATGGCCGATCCATTCCCATTTCCTTTTATAATGACGTAATCACTCACTCACTCAGTCCCATGTCCCAAAGGACGTAGGGGGGACATGAGAGAAGACGCAACAGAGATCTTTTTCCATGCTTCACGATCCTGTGTGGCTAGTAGGAGGTGTTGCAGGGGTTGGGCGGTCCAGTCTTTGATGTTGTCAACCCATGATTTCTTTTGGCGGCCTTCTTCTCTTGCCCTCGACTGTTCCTTGCAGGATGGTTTTTGCTAGGGTGTTGTGTCTTGTGGTGTGACCAAACCACATCAGCTTTCTCCTCTTTATGGTGGAGAGCAAAGGCTCTTGGGGCCCACACGCTTTTTGATTTCTTCTTTCACATTAGTTATTGGTCTTGTGTTCTTTGTATGATATTTTGAGGAGTCTTCTGTGGCACTTGTTCTCGAATGCTTGGATTCTCCTCTCTAACTCTGCTGTCAGAGTCCATGATTCACAGCCATATAGGAGGATAGATATCACGAGGGATTTGTAAAGGTGGTATTTGGTGCAGAAGCTGATGTAATCCAGTATCAAATAGCAGTGATAATAATGATAAAACTAGTAACAGAGATAATCATAATGATGATAATAATAATGATATCATAGTGGTGGTAGTAGAAAGTAGTAGTATAGTAAGTAGTAGTAGTAGTAGTAAGTACTAGTACTACTAGTAGAAAATGATGTTTGATAAAGTTCTAGTACAAGTAGTAGTAGCAGCAGCAGCAGCAGCTGCAGCAGTAACAGTAGCATAAGTACTACTAGTAGTAGTAGCAGCTAAAGAAGTAGTAGTAATAATAATAACAAAAGTGAGAAGGAAAAAAAGAAGAAGAAAAAAGAAGAACAAGAAGAAGAAGATGAAGAAGAGAAGAGGAAGAAAAAGGAGAAGAAGTAAAAGAAGAATTTACGTTTTCCAGAAAATGAAATTCATAACACAAATACACACAAATGCAGACACATACACACATATAACGCACACAAATACACACAAAACATATACTTACAAATGTACACATATACACATGCATACATGTATGCATACATGTATGCCTGCATGCCTGCACACACACACACACACACACACACACACACACAAGAGCAATATATAGAAGTTTTACAGAGGATACAGACTTCAAGACAGCAGACACCACAAAGGGAGATGATAGATTCTGCACAACTAATTATCTACCCTTCCTGGCGTCACTGTTTCTTGATCATGGCAATGCATACTCTCCTCTCTAGTTTAAGTTTTCACAACACCACACCCAAGCTTCAGTAGGAGTTGTTCTTTAAAATGGTACAATATCTTTTCATAACTATGATTATTGTCTCCCTTTTTGCTAATGCTTCTTTATTGATCTAAACAGTAAATCAAAGAATGTGCATACCAGATGTGTGGCTATTTCCCCCCCCCCCAAAAAAACACAGACACACAGGACAAGAAGTTCCCACAGATAACACAGACTCCTGGATAGTGGACACCAGGAAGGGAGATAATAGATTTTGTATCACTAATTATCTACCCTCAATGGAGCCATTGACCTTGATCATAGCATAATGTCTCATCCTCTTCATTTTCTGCTTTCACTACACAATACTAGAGTGTTAAAAAGAGCAGTCTCACATTTTAAGGAAAAAATCATCCTGAGTAAAATAATGTTGCCTTCCATATCCTTCAAACTCCTTTACTGAACAGATCTATGAAAAGAAGACAGGTACCCCCCCCCCCCCCCCAACCACCACCACCAACCATCACACACACACCCCAACACACACACACACACACACACACACACACACACACACACACACACACACACACACACATATATACAGGGGTGTACAGAAGTTGTCACAGATGATACAGACTTCAGGACAGTAGACTGAAGAAAGGGAGATAATAGAAACTGTTCCACTTATTATCTACCCTCACTGCAGTCAGTGACCTTCATCATGGAATTACATCCTGTCTTCTCTGCTTTTGGTTTACATCCAGCCATCATGGAATGCTAGTACGAGCTGTTGTAATCACACACACACACACACACACACACACACACACACACACACACACACACACACACACACACACCATGCATTGCAGGCACGCACACAGCACACAAGCATGCATGCATGCATGCACACACGCTTATAGCACTTATGTGTTCATGCATGTGTGCATGCAAATGCACACATGCATACACACATACGTAAACAGGCATGCATGCCTACACGTAGCCAGACTCAACACAACACAACACAACACAACACAACACCACAACAAAGTATAGCAAACTGCAGCAGTGGCAAACACGGTTCTGACTCCAAGACAGTCAGCTTAAGGAAGGGAGATAATAGACATTCTACCACTAATTATCTGCCCTCCTGAAGCCATTGTCCTTGATCATGACATGTCCTGTCCTCTGCAGTTCTCGTGCTACAGCACAGCACTTCACAAAAACAAAGCACAGACAACTCTAGTAATTATCCAAGACGCTTCTCGGCCCAGAACAGTGAACCCCAGGAAGGGAGATAATAGATTCTGTAAAACTAATTATCTGCCCTCACTGAAACCATTGCCCTTGACCATGACATATCCTGTCCTCTCCATTCCTCGATGTTAGTCATGGTGTCTTGTGACATTGGTTGAA
Organism: Stramonita haemastoma; assembly: GCA_030674155.1. NCBI lineage: Eukaryota > Metazoa > Mollusca > Gastropoda > Neogastropoda > Muricidae > Stramonita > Stramonita haemastoma. The sequence continues at coordinate 895 of JASPKP010002854.1, read as the reverse complement.
GGAAAAGAAAAAAGAAGAAGAATGATGGTGATGATGATGAGGAGGAGGAGGAGGATGACAAAAATATTGTTTTCAAGTGAAAGAATCTTCAGGTCTGCACACACCCATGTGGAAATCCTTGCACTCTCTTTTTAGTCATTTTAGTGTGAGTGAAACAGCACTGTGTCTTACATAATTTCTGGCTTCATTCAAGCAGTTCTGGACTCAAAGACAGTGATCCACAGAAAAGGAGATTATGACCAATGCACACTGTATTATCTGCCCTTACTGTGGTCATTGTCCTTCATCACTGGTTCTATTCTCAGTTCATTTTCACCGATGACTCAGATTTAACTTCTTTCATTGTTGTTGCTGTCCTTGTTTTCCTATATGGCAAATACATCAAGGTTATGATAACAGTTCGACTAGATTAACAGTTACACTGAAATTATAAATACCCTTTAGGTAGACTGATCTTGACACACTATGAAACATTTTCCGCCCACAAATCATGCATGAATATGTGTACTTGTTCTGCAAAACTCTAAATCAAACACATTTAATCATAGACATGTCTGTGAGCATGTGCAAACTGGCCCAAAGAAAAACACACACACACACACACATACGCACGCACGCCCACTTACGCACGCACGCGCACTTACGCACACACGCACGTACCCATGGCCCACACACACACACACACACACACACACACACACACACACACACACACACACACACACACACTCACACACACTCACACACACTCACACACACACACACACACACACACACACAACACACACACACACTCACTCACATTCACACACACCACACACACACACACACCACACACACACACACACCACACACACACCACACACACACACTCACTCACTCACATTCACACACA
>JASPKP010002853.1:0-21678 GCA_030674155.1 Stramonita haemastoma | reverse complement strand
AAAAAAAAAACAATCGACATGGATTATATGTTAGGAGGAAAAAAAAAAAAGTCAAAAAAAAGCAAAAATACCAATAAAAAAATTTTTCCCCCCATCACCTTGAGAGGAAATAACAAAAAAAAATTTTTACACACTTCCCCAAATTTTAAATTTTTTTTAAAAAAAATTTCCCCAAAATTTTAATATCAAAACAACAGCTTACATCAGTTACAATGCCCCCCAAACCCTTTTTTTTTAAAAGACTTAAGAAAAAAAATCCTTGAAATTTTTTAAAGCAACTTATAAAAAATTTAAAAATTACCTCCTTTTTTAAATTTTTCTTTATTTTTATATTAAGGGGAAAAAAAAAAAAAAAAACCAAAACAACAACAAGAACAACAAAAAAAAAAAACGAAAACAAACCATCTGATAATACTATCCCCTTTTTGAGGGAAATAAAAATTACCCTAATAAAAATACCAAAAAAACAAAAAAATAACAAGCAATAAAAAAAAAAAGGGAAAAAAAACCAAAAACCAAACAAGAAAAAAAAAAACCAAAAAACAAAACAAAAGAAAAAAAAAAAAAAACACAAAAAAAAACCCTTTTAAAAAAATTTGGGGGGGGGGGGGTGGGGTCTTTTTGGGGGGGGAAAATTTTCAAGGAGGAAAAGGGGGAAAAACACAAGCAGCAAACAAAAGAATTTTAAAAATTTTTTTTTTTTTATTTTTTATTATAAAAAAAATCCCTACATATATTTACAAAAACAAACACACACGCACACGAAAACCAAAAACAACAACAATCAGAAAAAAAATGAAAGGCCTTACCCTTTTAAAAAAAATTAAAAATTTTTTTTAATTGTAAAATGTTTTTTGCCCCTTTTTAATTTTAAAATAAAAAAATTTAATTTTTTTTAAAAAAACATTTATACTGGGGGCTTTTAAACTGGAAAAAAAAAAAAAAAAAAAAAACTCCATTAGTCATCAAATCGTGGTTTGTTTTTCTCCTTTTCAATTTGAAAATTTTACATTTTGTTTACATACATCTCTTTTTTCCCTATCCTGTTCAAAAATTTAAATTTTTTAAAAAAAAAATTAAAATAAAAATCTTGTCCCCCTTTTTCCCCCTTCCACATACATATATAGAAGCAGGTGTAGATTTTTGAGTACAGAAAACCCACCATGAAAGATTTTTCAGGGTGAGAAAGAAAAGTCCCAATTTTATTTTTAGTCTTTTTCTAAATAGGGTTGATTGGATTCATGTTTATTTCTTAAACATTTTTGCATAAGCGCTTTAAGTGTTTTTTCAACTGTTTTTTATTTTATGATACTTTTAAAGGGGTTTTGGGAGTTTTTTTTTCCAAAAAATTTTACTCCCCTAAATTTTGGAAAAGCTTGTTTTGTAAAGATTGTTTCTGGGTTGGGAAATGTTATTTGTTGGTTATGCCTGGGTTTTTCTTTTTTTTGGGTTTCTTTTGGGTGTTTTTGGGAGGGGCATTTCCTTTTTAAAAATTTTTGTACAAATAGAGCTTTTTTAAAGTAAAGCCTGTTTTGGAAAGTCAGAATATTTGTTTGCTTTTTAATCATTTTTGGTTAGGGAGCTTGCTTTTAATTTGGGGCATGTTTTTAGTGCTCTTTTTTTATTTAAACGATGAAAAAAAATTTTAAATTTAAAATTTCACGGCGTTGTCCCAAAGAGATTTTGGGCCCTAGTCAACTAAAAGGCAAGTTTTGTCCACAAAAAAAGGTTTAAGTGAATGAACATCTTGAAAGTGTTTTATTTTTGATTGCTGGCGTTTCCTTGTTTTTAAGTCGTTTTTTTCCCATTTCCATCACAAAGGCCCGTCCAAGAAAGATTTTGTCGAATTACACCCGAATTTTTTTGTGAGTAAAACCCTTCTTTAATAATTTTTTGATCTATAAACAGAGGTTGAAATTTTACTTTTCATTTTTTGCCTCTTTTGTTTTTTGTAGTACGAAACATACTTTTTGTTTTTTTTTGCATTTAAGGACTTTATGGTTTAATTGGTCCAAGAAAATTCAATTTTTTTGATATTGTTTTGAAGTTTGAGTTTTGTCTTTGGGGGTCGGTTTTATTCAATAGAGAGATGTGTTATCAGAAAACATTTAACAGCTACAATCTAAAAAAAAAGGGTAAGTCTTTTTACATATTTTGAGAACAAAAGAGGCCCCAAATTTTGATCCTTGTGGTACCCCATATTTAATAGATACTAATTCTTTTTTTGATTTTTTGCAGCCCCCAGCTGCTGTTATTTAAAAAAAAACTTTAAAAAAGTTTGGGATTATTTCGGTTTTAGTTTATAAGGTGAATTTTTAGTATAGCAAGGGGTTTAATTCATCAAATGCTTTTTCAAAGTCAACAAAAATTAGGCCCCTTTTTAGTTATTTTTATTTATTTGTGTAAGAGACTTTTCTGTAAGTTGGGTTAGAGCTTTTTTGAAAGGAAAGTTTTTACGAAGCCGAATGATTCTTTTTATTAGATTTTTGGGGTTTGCAAAGTAGGAAAATAAAGATTTTTGGATATGTTTTTTTTTTGGGGGTTTTTTAAGCCCCCTTAGGATTAAAATTTTGGTTGAAATTTTTAAGGAAAAGAAGTATCCCCGATTTGGGGGGTGGTTTGTTTTGCTTTTTTTTAAAAATCGGGAAAAATTTGTTTTTTTATGCAAAAATTATATAGATATGTAAAAGTTTAAAACTTAATTGGACCAGAAGTTTCAAAAATTTTTCCCCCCCGTTTTTTAAGGCACGTGTTGGGGAAAAATTTTTTTGGAGTGTAGATTTCCAAAAACCTTTTTTAATTGTCATTGGCAAAAAATTAAAAAGGGTTTTTAAATTTTTTTTAAAATTAATTTTATTGTTCTAATTTTTGGGGAGATCATTTTCTTTGCTTACATTTGTTTGGATTTAGAAAAAAAGTTTGAGAAAGGGGTGTTGTTCATAGTTGTTATGCCCTTTAACGGTCTTTTGGCTTTTTGTTTGGTTTTATTCTAAAATATTGATTTTTTTCCCCATACCTGGCGAGGTTTTTTTAGTTGGGGGGTTAAAATAGTTTTTGAAAAAAACCCCCGTTTGATCTGGTTTTAGTGAAGTTACTTTGTTTCTTTGTATTTTAAATTTTCTTTTTACCATGGGTTTTAAAATAGTCTCTTAAGGCTTTCAGCTCTTTCTGTTTTTACCAAAGGGGGTTTTTAATTTTTTTTTTTAATTTCTTTTTTTAAAAAAAGGGGGCAGCCTATCATACACTGAAATAAAGGGGGTAATCCAAATTTCTGCGTTTTTGGGGGGTCTCTGATTTGATATATGTCTTGGAATGGCGGGGTTTATTTAAGTTAAAAAAAAGTCTTGTTCATTGAAAGTTTTTAAAAAATTTTTTGTAAAAGATGGGGTTTTTTTTCCTATTTTGGGAAATTTTTTACACGAAATTTAAACCCAAAAAAAACCACGAATTGTGGGTCACTGATTTCCCCGGAGGGGGTTGGTATTCTTTTATGTTTTGTTTTGTAGTTTTTATAGGTTTTATCAATCCCAAAATTCTTGGTTATCTGTTTTCCCCGGGGTTTGGTTTTTTTTTATTAGTTTTTCCAGGCCATGCATGTAATGTTGTGACCCCCTTTAGGTTTGGGGGTTTTAAAAAAGTCTATTTTAAAAAACCCCCCAAAAATAATTGGTTTTTTGGGTTTAAAAAAATGTCCCCTTCATCCAAAAGGAGTTGTTTTTTTTAAACCATTCTGGGTTTTCCCCCGGGAAGGGGTTTTGTATTAAAAACCCATTATTTTTTGGCTTTTTTGTTTTAATTTTATTTCAACCCAAAGGTTTTAAAAGTCAAAAACATCAAGTTGTATAGTTTTTTAAATCGGGAAAGAAAGGGAAAATTTTTTAAAAACCCAGGGGGACTTGGGTTTTTTTTGGACCCCCCAAAAAAATCTGATAACCTGGAAAATTTTTGCTTTTGTCGTTCATGTGGTGAAGTCGTGATTCAGCAAGGCAAAAAAATGTTTTTATTCCCATCATTGGCAGTATGGTCGAAATATATCTTTTTTGTTTGTTGCAGTTGATATTTAGGTTTCCTCACGGAGGCCTTGCTTTGGGGGGGCCCCCTGTTGAAATTAAAGTCTGTTTTAAAAAAAATTTTTTTTTTTTTATGTAAAATATTTTAAAAAATTCAAGGGCAGGGATTGAAATTTTCAAATTTTAAAAAAAAAAACAAAAAAAATATAAAACAATTTCGAAAACTAAAATTAAACCCCAATTTAGAATCTGTAAGGAATCAATGTTTTTTTTTAAAAACTTTTTTTAAACCCCCCCCGTTTTTTTAAAAAATCATATAATCATTTAAAAAAAAAATTTTTTTAAAACATACAAATTTGGGGAAAAAAAATTTTTTTTAAAACTTAAAAATACAACAAAATTTTTTTAAATCAATTTAAAAAAAAACCCCACCCCTAAAAAAATTAAAATGATACTAAAACAAAAAATTTTCAGTGATAAAAAAAATAGATGAAAAAAACAAACGAAAATTTTGTATGAGAATTGATTCAAAAAACTCCGTACAACTAGTCCAATGCAAAAAAAAAATGCTCTGTTTTCAAAAGGGTCTGAATCCCGATATATGCTGATTTTAAAAAGGGGGTTTTTTCCCCTCAAATGGAATTTAAAATTTAGCTGACATTGATCAACCCATTTGATTTTTGGGGGAAAAAAAAAAAAAAAAAAAAAAAAAAGGGGGGGGGGGGTGGTTTGGGGTGGGTTTTAAAAATTGGGGGGGGGGGGAGAGAAGAGAGAGAGAGGAGAAAACAGACAGACAGAAGACAGACAAAAAGAGAGAGAGAGAGAGAGGAGGGAGAGGGGGGGAGGGGAGGAGAGAGAGTAAGGGGGACGGGGAGGGAGAGAGAGAGAGGGAAAGGGGGGAGGAGAAAGGGAGGGAGGAAAAGAGGAGAGGAAGGGCGAGAGAGAAAAAAAGAGAGGGGTGGAAAAGGGGGAGGGAGAGGGAGGGGAAAGGGGGAGGGGGGGAAAGGGGGAAAGGGGAGGGGGGAGAGGGGTTTTTCCCCCATGAAAATTTAAACCCCAAACATTTTAATCAAATTTTTTAAAAATTTCATTTTAAATTTTTTGGAAAACCCCCCACAAAAACATTTGTTAAAATTTTTTTGAACATTTTATGGGCTGTATATTTGAGGCTGGTTAAGGCAGATATTTATCGCATGCACATCACGCATGTACACTACTTGCGACGAACTTACTCATTACACATTGTTATTATTCACGTACTCACGCGGCGGGAAATAGCATCAATAGCTTGACTCGACATGTAAAGATTGTATGCATACAGTAGAGCAGGGGTACTTGGTGCCCTGGGGTCGTAAGTGTGCAAAGAGGTGCGGGATCGGTGGCTGCCAGGGGACGGAAATCGGACGGTTTCGTCATTTGTTTTCCCTTTTACCTTATTCTTGGTTTGGTTGTAGGGGGGGGGGGTGGGGGGGGTTTGATAACGCTAGTTTTGGGTTTGTGTACGCCCGTTTTTCCCTTTTTGAACGGGGGAAATGCTGGGGGGGGCTTGATTTTTTTTTGGTTATTATTATCATTGGATGTGTGTTGTCGGGTGATGTGTCCTCTGTACCATGTTTCTTTAGTTTTGAAAGGGGGGGGGGTTGTTCGTTTTCCGCGCGTGCGTGCGTTCGTGGTGTGTATGATGCGTGTTTTTGTGTTTGTGCGTGTGCTGGAGACCCTACACTTTGCTGGGTTTGCATCTTTTGTATGATTTTTACTATTTGTGTCTTTGTAGGGGTCATTTTCGGGTCCCTTTGTACCATGTTTTTTTCCGCCGAACATGGCTATGTGCCAAGCGGGGGCCCCTTTTTTTCGTGGCGTGTATCGCCAAAATTTCCCAGTGCCACACACATCGGTACCATTTGGGAAAGTTTGTATGCTACGGTTGGGGGGTCTTGGTGCCCGGGGGTTGTAGTGGGCAAGAGTGCGGGTGGCGGGGGCCCGGAATCGGCGTTTGTAATTTTGGGTTTTCGCTTTTTCTTATTCAATGGTTTTTTTTGTGGGGGGGGGGGGGGGGGGGGGGGGGTATGCAAAAGCGCTTGTGGGGGTTTGTGTTCTTTTGTTTGTTTCGTGTGAATTGCAATGCTGTGGTCCCTTGATTTTGGGGATGATATTATATCATTTGTTTGTGTTTTGGGCGGGGTGATTGATTTTCCACACTGTACCTTGTTTTTTTTAGATTAGCCATGAGGGGTGTGTTTTTTTCGCGCTGGCGTGCGTTCGTGTGTGTATGCATGCTTTGTTTTTGTGTTTGTACGTGTGTGGAGACCTTTTCTTTGTTTGTGGTGCATCGTATTGTAGATAACTTTTTGATGTTTGGGTTGGGGTCATTTTCGGGTCCCACTGTACCTTTTTTTTTCCGCCTTTTATGGCTTTGTGCAGGGGGGGGTCGCCATTTTCGGGCTGGGGTATCGCCAAATTCCAGTGCCACAAAACATCGGTAACAGTTGTAAAGTTTGTATGCTTTCAGTAAAGCAGGGTCTTTGGTGCCCTGGGGTCTGTAAGTGTGCAAGAGTGCGGGGGCGGGGGGCCGGAAATCGGGTTTGCCCATATGTTTTCGCCTTTATTTATTTCAGGGTTTTTGGTTTGGGTTGGGGGGGGGGGGGGGGGGGGGGGGGGGGGGTTATCCCTAAGCGCTAGGGTTGGTGTGAGTTTGTTTGTTCGTTTTGGAACGTGGCAATGCTGTGGTGCATGATTCGTTGATATTTTATCATTTGATGTTGTTTGCGGGGGGGTTTGTTTTTCACATGTACCATGTTTCTTTAGTTATGCATGGGGGGGGTTTTTCTATCCGCCTTTGGTGCGTTCGCTGGTGTGTATGCATGGTGTTTTGTTTTTGTGCGTTTGCTGGGAAAACCCCAAACTTTGTTTGTGGGTGATCTTATTGTATGTTTATTCTATTGGATGTCTTTGTAGGGGTCATTTCGGGTACACTTTACCATGTTTTTTTCCGCCGAAATGGTTGTGCAGGGGGTCCCCCATTTTTTTTGGCTGTGGTTCGCCACAATTCCGTGCCCACACATCGGTAACAGTTGAAAAGATTGTATGCATATAGTAGAGCGGGGTTTCTGGTGCCTGGGGTCTGTAAGTGTGCAAGAGTGCGGGTGGCGGGGGCCGGAATTTGGGCCCGTTTTCGTCTTTTTGTTTTCGCCTTATCTTATTCTTGTTTTGTTTGTAGGGGGGGGGGGGGGGGGGTTTTGCATAGCGCTAGTTTTTGGTGTGTATCTGTTTGTTCGTGTGAACGTGGCAATGCGTGGTGCATGATATTGTATGTATTATTATCATTTAAATTGTGTGTTGTGGGGTGATTGATGTCCACACTGTCCCAAATGTTTCTTTAGTTATGCATGGGGGGGGGGGGGTTTTTTTTTTATCCGGCAGTGCGTGCGTTCGTGGGGGTGTTTGCGGCGTGTTTTTTTTTTGTTTGTGCGTGTGCGGGGAGACCCTACACTTGCTGTGGTGGACCCATATTGTTTGATTTTCTTTTTGTTGTCTTTGTAGGGGTCATTTTTTCGGGTATATGTACTGTTTTTTCCCCCGGGAAAGGGGCTATGTGCAAGCGGGGTCCCCCAATTTTCGTGGCTGTGGTATCGCAAGATTCCGTCCACCACATCGGTAACAGTTGTAAGATTGTATGCTTACAGTGGAGGGAGGGGTCTAAGTGCCCTGGGGTCTGTAAGTGTGCAAAAAGTGGGGGGGGAAGAGGGGGAAAAATCGGCTTTTTCTTTCTTAGGGTTTTGCCTTTATCTTTTCAGGGTTTTGGGTTTTGTGGGGGGGGGGGGGGGGTATGCATATGCGTTAGTGTTGGTGGTACGTTGTTTGTTCGTGTGAACGGGGGAAATTTGCTGTGGTGATGTTTATTGTATGATCTTTTATTATCATTTTGATGTGTGTTGTGGGGTGTTTGTTTGTCACACTGTACCAGGGTTTCTTTATTTTTGCATGGGGGGTGTGTTGTATCCGCGCGTGTGTGCGTTCGTGGTGTGTATGCTTTGCTTTGTTTTTGTGTTTGGCGTGTGTGGAGACCCTACACTTTGTTTTTGGGGTGCATCATTTTGTTGATATAACTTTTTGATGTTTTGTAGGGGGGTCATTTTCGGGTACATTTGTACCTTTTTTTTTTTTTCCGCGAACGGGCTATGTCCAGGGGGTGGGGCCCATTTTCGTCCTGGAGTATCGCCCAAAAATTTCCCGGGTGCACACACTTCGGTAACATTTGAAAAGATTTTTGCATAAGGTAGAGGGGGTTTGGTGCCCTGGGGTTTTCCTGTAAGTGTGTCCAGAGTGGGGTGGCAGGGGCCGGAAATCGGCGTTTCGTAATATTTTTTTTGCCTTAATTTTATTATGGTTTGTTGTGGGGGGGGGGGGGGGGGGGGGGGGGGTTTGCATAGCGTTAGTGTTGGTTTGTAGTCTTTTTTGTTCTTTGTGACGTGGGAAAACCCGTGGTGCATGATTTTGTATGATATTATTATCATTTGATGTGTGTTGTCGGGGTGTTGTTGTCCACACTGAAACCTTTGTTTCTTTAGTTATGAGGGGGGGTGTGTGTATCCGCGCTTTGCGGGGTTTCCCGCTGGTGTGTATGCAGCGTGTTTTTGTGTTTTTGGTGTGCTGGAGACCCTACCCCTTTGCTGTGGTCATATATTGTTGTAGTATTATTTGATTTTCTTTGTAGGGGTCATTTTCGGGTACACTGTACCTTGTTTTTTTCCGCCCAAACCTTTGGCTTTTTGCAAGCGGTGTCCCCATTTTCGTGGCTAGGGTATCGCCACAATTCCAGTGCCACACACATGGGTTTAACAGTTGTAAAGATTGTAGGGCATACAGTAGGCAGGGTTTGGTGCCCTGGGGTCTGTATGTGTGCAAAGAGTGCGGGGGGCGGGGGCCCGGGAAATGGCGTTTCGTAAATATGTTTTCGCTTTTCAAATTAGGGTTTTGGGGTTGTGGGGGGGGGGGGGGGGGGGGGGGTATGCAAAAGCGTAGTGTTGGTGTTTTACGTCTGTTTTTTGTGTTAAAAGTGGCAAATGCTGGGGGTGCTTGATATTGTATGAAAATTATTATCATTTGATTGGGGTTTGTCGGGGGGGTGATTGTGTCCACACTGCTCCATGTTTCTTTAGCTTTTGCATGGGGGTGTGTTCTTTATCGCGGGGGTGCGTGCGTTCGCGGGTTTGTTTTTATGCATGGGGTGTTTTTGTGTTTGTGGTGTGCTGGAGACCCTTAAAACTTTGTTTGTGGTGAATCTTATTGTATGATATTACTATTTGATGTCTTGAAGGGGTCTTTTCGGGTAAAATGTACCTTTTTTTTCGCCGACTTGGCTATTTTGCAAGCGGTTTTTTCGCCCATTTCGTGGTTTGGTATCCCCACATTTCTTGCCAAAACACTTCGGGGTTACAGTTGTAAAGATTGTTGCATTACATTTAGAGCGGGTTTCTTGGTGCCCTGGGGTCTGTAGTGTGCTAGAGTCCCGGGGGGGCAGGGGCGGAAATCGGGTTTGCCCATATGTTTTCGCCTCTATTTAAATTCAGGTTTGGTTGTAGGGGGGGGGGGGGGGGTATGCTTAAAAGCGCTGTGTTGGTGTTGTAACGTCTGTTTGTTCGTGTGAATGTGGCAATGCTGTGGTGCATGATATTGTTATGATTTTATTATCATTTGATGTGTGTTGTCGGGGTGATTTGATGTCCACACTGTACCATGTTTCTTTAGCTTATGCATGGGGGGTGTGTTGTATCCGCGTCGTGCGTGGTTCGCTGGTGTGTATGCATGCGTGTTTTTGTGTTTGTGCGTGTGCTGGAGACCCTACACTTTGCTGTGGTGCATAATTGTATGATATTACTATTTGATGTCTTTGTAGGGGTCATTTTCGGGGTACACTGTAACCATGTTTTTTTCCGACGTACATAGCTATGTGCAAGCGGGGTCGCCATTTTCGTGGCTGTGGTATTGCCACAATTCCAGTGCCACACACTTCGGTAACTGTTGTAAAGATTGTATGCATACAGTAGAGCAGGGTCTTGGTGCCCTGGGGTCTGTAAGTGTGCAAAGGTGCAGTTGGCAGGGGCCGGAAATCGGCGTTTCGTCATATGTTTTCGCCTTTATCTTTTATTCTGGTTTGGTTGTAGGGGGGGGGGGGGGGGTATGCATAAGCGCTAGTGTTGGTGTTTGGACGTCTGTTTGTTTCGTGTGAACAGTGGCAATGCTGTGGTGCATGATATTGTATGATATTATTATCATTTGTTGTGTGTTGTCGGGGTGATTGATGTCCACACTGTACCATGTTTCTTTGCTTATGCATGGGGGGGGTGTTCGTATCCGCGCGTGCGTGCGTTCGCTGGTGTGTATGCATGCGTGTTTTTGTGTTTGTGCGTGTGCTGGGAGACACCTACACTTTGCTGTGGTGCATCATATTGTATGATATTACTATTTGATGTCTTTGTTAGGGGTCATTTTCGGGTACACTGTACCATGTTTTTTTCCGCCGAACATGGCTATGTGCTCAGCGGGGTCGCCATTTTCGTGGCTGTGGTTATCGCCACAATTTCCAGTGCCACACACCATCGGTACAGTTGTAAAGATTGTTTGCATACAGTAGAGCAGGGTCTTGGTGCCCTGGGGTCTGTAGTGTGCAAAGAGTGCGGGGTGGCAGGGGCGGAAATCGGCGTTTCGTCATATGTTTTCGCCTTTATCTTATTCATGGTTTGGTTGTAGGGGGGGGGGGGGGGGGGGGGGGGGGGGGGTATGCATAAGCGCTAGTGTTGGTGTTGTACGTCTGTTTGTTCGTGTGAACGTCATGCCACGCAATGCTGTGGTTGCATGATATTGTATGATATTATTATCATTTGATGTGTGTTGTCGGGGTGATTGTGTCACACTGTACACATGTTTCTTTAGCTTATGCATGGGGGGGGGTGTTCGTATCCGCGCTTTGCGTGCGTTCGCTGGTGTGTATGCATTGCGTGTTTTTGTGTTTGTGCGTTTGTGTGGGGGAGACCCTACACTTTGCTGTGGTGCATCATATTGTATGATATTACTATTTGATGTCTTTGTAGGGGTCATTTTCGGGTATAATTGTTACCATGGTTTTTTCCGCCGAACATGGCTATGTGCAAGCGGGGGTCGCCATTTTCGTGGCTGTGGTATCGCCACAATTCCAGTGCCACACACTTCGGAAAACAGTTGTAAAGATTGTATGCATACAGTAGGACTGGGTCTTGGTGCCCTGGGGGTCTGTAAGTGTGCAAGAGTGCGGGTGGCAGGGGCCGGAAATCGGCGTTTCGTCATATGTTTTTGCCTTTATCTTTTTCATGGTTTGGTTGTAGGGGGGGGGGGGGGGTGGTATGCATAAGCGCTAGTGTTGGTGTGTACGTCTGTTTGTTCGTGTGAACATGGGCAATGCTGTGGTGCATGATATTGTATGATATTTATTATCATTTGATGTGTGTTGTCGGGGTGTTTGATGTCCACACTGTACCATGTTTCTTTAGCTTATGCATGGGGGGTGTGTTCGTATCCGCGCGTGTGTGCGTGTCGCTTGGTGTGTTTTGCATGCGTGTTTTTTGTGTTTGTGGGTGTGCTGGAGACCCTACACTTTGCTGTGGTTGCATCATATTTGTATGATTATTACTATTTGATGTCTTTGTAGGGGTCATTTTCGGGTACACTTTTACCATGTATTTTTCCGCCGAACATGGCTATGTGCAAGCGGGTGGTCGCCATTTTCGTGGCTGTGGTATCCCCACAATTCCAGTGCCTCACACATCGGTAACAGTTGTAAAGATTGTATGCATACAGTAGAGCAGGGTCTTGGTGCCCTGGGGTCTGTAAGTGTGCAAAGTGTGGGGTGGCAGGGGCCCGGAAATCGGCGTTTCGTCATATGTTTTCGCCTTTATCTATTCATGGTTTGGTTGTAGGGGGGGGGGGGGGGGGTATGCATAAGCGCTAGTGTTGGTGTGTACGTCTATTTGTTCGTGTGAACGTGGCAATGCTGTGTTGCATGATATTGTTATGATATTATTATCATTTTGATGTGTGTTGTGGGGGTGATTGATGTCCACACTGTACCTTGTTTCTTTAGTTTAAATGCATGGGGGGTGTGTGTTCGTATCCGCGCGTGCGTGCGTTCGCTGGTGTGTATGCATGCGTGTTTTTGTGTTTGTGCGTGTGCTGGAGCCCCTACACTTTGCTGTGGTGCATCATATTGTATGATATTACTATTTGATGTTTTTTGTAGGGGTCATTTTCGGGTACACATGTACCTTTGTTTTTTTCCGCCGAACATGGCTATGTGCAAGCGGGGTCGCCATTTTTCGTGGCTATGGTATCGCCACAATTCCAGTGCCACACACTCGGTAACAGTTGTAAAGATTGTATGCATACAGTTGAGCAGGGTCTTGGTGCCCTGGGGTCTGTAAGTGTGCAAGAGTGCGGGTGGCAGGGGCCGGAAATTTTGGCGTTTCGTCATATGTTTTCCCCTTTATCTTATTCAGGGGATTGGTTGTAGGGGGGGGGGGGGGGGGGGGGGGGGTATGCATAAGCTTCTAGTGTTGGTGTGTACGTCTGTTTGTTCGTGTGAACGTGGCAATGCTGTGGTGCATGATATTGTATGATATTATTATCATTTGATGTGTATTGTCGGGGTGATTGATGTCCACACTGTACATGTTTCTTTAGCTTATGCATGGGGGGTGTGTTCGTTATCCGCGTGTGCGTGCGTTCGCTGGTGTGTTGCATGCGTGTTTTTGTGTTCGTGGGTTGTGCTGGAGACCCTACACTTTGCTGTGGTGCATCATATTGTATGTGTAACCCCCTCACAAAACGTATTTTTGTGTTTGGGTTACTAAGCGTTAAGTGCAGTAACTCCCTTGTAGAGTTGAGTGATCGCCCTTAAAAAAAAAAGAGTTGCCTATCGGTATACCTCTGTTTTTTAAATCTCACTTCCTGCCTGGGGCTAGTGAGGGAAAGACGTGACAGAGGACTCGCTCCTGAGTCTAGATGTTCCCCATTAAGGTTGGTTTATTTCCTTAATTTCGTTTTTGATCACCAACTATCTGTTTAAGCAAATTTCAGCTTAATTCAGAATTGTTTGGAAGGTTCATGAAATCTATATGTTTGATTTAATTTCACAGGCTTTCAACCTGTGAATTAACAGTGAACATAAGTGATCTCTTCGAACAAAGGAAGCGCTTCGAACAAAGGAAGGTGGGGTAATTTTTGGCTCGTCATGGTCCTTGTTGTAAGATTAATTTTTGGTAGGATATTGTTCAGTTATTAAAATTTGCTGGAAATATTTTTAGTATGACTTTACACTACAAATGTATGGGTGTGAGGACTACTTAATTTTTGTAATGATTTTATCACTACGAATTCTGACGTATTTGTGATATGTCATTTAGAAAATTCAAACAGTTGAAATATCAGTGGGGGCATTATATTTAAATTGAGAGGCTTTTAGCCTGTGAATTAACAGTGAGACTTAGTGGTTGTTTTGAACATGCATGTAAATGTTGACACAGTCATGGTTTTTGTTGTATGTTTAATTTGTGGTAGAATATTGTGCAGCTATTATTAAAATGCTGGAAATATTCTAGTGTGACTTTACACTACAAATATGGGTGTGAAGGCCTATTTTTATCATTAGAATGGTGATTTATTTTATAATAAATCATGTAGCAATTTTAAATACAGGTGGAATGGCATTGGAATGTCATTGTGGACATTTATTTAAAATAAACTAGTCCCTTTTATTAATGTTTGCACAGTTTCATAGGATGGAACATCCTCTGTCCTAAAAGTAAATGAGACATGTTGTGAGACAAGTTATTAAAATTATGTAGTAATGATTTTATCATTAGAATTGTGATTTATTTGTGATAAATCATGTAGCAATTCTAAAACAAGTGTAATGGCATTGGAATGTCATTGTGGACATTTATTTAAAATAAATTAGTCCTTCTTATTTAATGTTGGCACAGTTTCATAGGATGGACCATCCTCTGTCCTAAAGTAAATGAGATATGTTGGGATGCTTGCACAGTTTCATAGGATGGACCATCATCTGTCCTAAAGTATAATGAAAAGTGTGTAATACTAACTACTAAAATTATGTAATAATTTTAGAGGTGATGTTAGATTGTTCTGAGAATATTTAATTTTCACAAGAATGGCAAACTGGATAGGGTGAAAGTACTTTTTGGTAATTGAGCTTAGTGTTGTAAACAAGCTCAGTGATGGATTTGTTTTGTGGTGATGTTTTTTACATTGTATGTTTTTTTTATTACAGGAACATCGGCTTTTTCTGTCACCTTCTCCTCACACCATCATCCCATCTCCACTCTCATCATTCTGTGTGCCTAAACTAAGATTGAGCCATTGATTTTTGATGTATGAAAAACTAGGACAGATTATACTTTGTTTTTTCTTAATTGTACTTGTAGTACAGTTAGTCATTGGTGTTTTGTGTAATGTGGTAGTGTTGTAGGTTGTGTTGTGGAATATATGTTATAAACCCAATTTACTCTGTCTGGAGTCACATTGAATGAATGGTGTTATTCGTCACGTTCAGTGTGTTCAGTGTGGCTGCTGAGTGAGTTGAGGTTAGTTAATTTCACTTCACCTACTTTCCTACCTCTTCTATATTTTCTTTTCCCCTATTTTTCTACTATCCTCTTTTCTATCCCCCCTTTATCACTCCCGGCCATAAGTAGCTGAGCCCTACTCTTCTTTAGGGTTACTGAAGAAAATAGGAATTATTCTAAAACTCTAAGATTTCCGGGTACCGAATCAGACGGAACGGGAATTAGAGTGGCGACTTAGATAATTCCCGTGTAGGACCCGTTACATATGATAATACTATTTGATGTCTTTGTAGGGGTCATTTTCGGGTACACTGTACCATGTTTTTTTCTGCCGAACATGGCTATGTGCAAGCGGGGTCGCCATTTTTCGTGGCTGTGGTTTTCGCCACAATTCCAGTGCCACACACATCGGTAACAGTTGTAAAGATTGTATGCATACATTTAGAGCAGGGTCTTGGTGCCCTGGGGTCTGTAAGTGTGCAAGAGTGCGGGTGGCAGGGGCCGGGAAATCGGCGTTTCGTCATATGTTTTCGCCTTTTTTCTTATTCATGGTTTGGTTGTAGGGGGGGGGGGGGGGGTTGCATAAGCAATTAGTGTTGGTGTGTACGTCTGTTTGTTCGTGTGAACGTGGCAATGCTGTGGTGCATGATATTGTTGATATTATTATCATTTGTGTGTGTTGTCGGGGTGATTGATGTCCACACTGTACCATGTTTCTTTACCTTATGCATGGGGGGTTGTGTTCGTATCCGCGCGTGCGTGCGTTCGCTGGTGTGTATGCATGCGTGTTTTTGTGTTTGTGCGTGTGCTGGAGACCCTACACTTTGCTGTGGTGCATCATATTGTATGATATTACTATTTGATGTCTTTGTAGGGGTCATTTTGGGTACACTGTACCATGTTTTTTTTCCGCCGAACATGGCTATGTGCAAGCGGGGTCGCCATTTTCGTGGCTGTGGTATCGCCACAATTCCAGTGCCACACACATCGGTAACCGTTGTAAAGATTGTATGCATACAGTAGAGCAGGGTCTTGGTGCCCTGGGGTCTGTAAGTGTGCAAGAGTGCGGGTGGCAGGGGCCGGAAATCGGCGTTTCGTCATATGTTTTCGCCTTTATCTTATTCATGGTTTGGTTGTAGGGGGGGGGGGGGGGGGTATGCATAAGCGCTAGTGTTGGTGTGTACGTCTGTTTGTTCTTTGTGAACGTGGCAATGCTGTGGTGCATGATATTGTATGATATTATTATCATTTGATGTGTGTTGTCGGGGTGATTGATGTCCACACTGTACCATGTTTCTTTAGCTTATGCATGGGGGGGGGGTGTTGTATCCGCGCGTGCGTGCGTTCGCTGGTGTGTATGCATGCGTGTTTTTGTGTTTGTGCGTGTGCTGGAGACCCTACACTTTGCTGTGGTGCATCATATTGTATGATATTACTATTTGATGTCTTTTGTAGGGGTCATTTTCGGGTACACTGTACCATGTTTTTTTCCGCCGAACATGGCTATGTGCAAGCGGGGTCGCCATTTTCGTGGCTGTGGTATCGCCACAATTCCAGTGCCACACACATCGGTAACAGTTGTAAAGATTGTATGCATACAGTAGAGCAGGGTCTTGGTGCCCTGGGGTCTGTAAGTGTGCAAGAGTGCGGGTGGCAGGGGCCGGAAATCGGTGTTTCGTCATATGTTTTCGCCTTTATCTTATTCATGGTTTGGTTGTAGGGGGGGGGGGGGGGGGGGGGGGGGGTATGCATAAGCGCTAGTGTTGGTGTGTACGTCTGTTTGTTCGTGTGAACGTGGCAATGCTGTGGTGCATGATATTGTATGATATTTTATCATTTGATGTGTGTTGTCGGGGTGATTGATGTCCACACTGTACCATGTTTCTTTAGCTTATGCATGGGGGGGGGTGTTCGTATCCGCGCATGCGTGCGTTCGCTGGTGTGTATGCATGCGTGTTTTTGTGTTTGTGCGTGTGCTGGAGACCCTACACTTTGCTGTGGTGCATCTATTGTATGATATTACTATTTGATGTCTTTGTAGGGGTCATTTTCGGGTACACTGTACCATGTTTTTTTCCGCCGAACATTGGCTATGTGCAAGCGGGGTCGCCATTTTCGTGGCTGTGGTATCGCCACAATTCCAGTGCCACACACATCGGTAACAGTTGTAAAGATTGTATGCATACAGTAGAGCAGGGTCTTGGTGCCCTGGGGTCTGTAAGTGTGCAAGAGTGCGGGTGGCAGGGGCCGGAAATCGGCGTTTCGTCATATGTTTTCGCCTTTATCTTATTCATGGTTTGGTTGTGTAGGGGGGGGGGGGGGGGGGGGGGCACGGCTGCTGAAAACGGGGAAAATCTGACTCTTTAGTTGGCGGCTGGCACTGCACTCCGTAACCCGAAATTCCATCCACCGCTATCTAGGGCACCGCGCGGTCAGGGGTCAGAGTCAGCATCTGGCGATGCTGCTATACTTTCCTTCTTTGCTGTCTATTAGCACTGAGCAAATTTCTGTATGAAAGGCATTTTGTACCATACCTGCCGGATTCCATGATTTTTTACAATGATCATACTTCAGTGAACAAAACTTCAATACTTGCTTTACCTGTTTGTGGTAACTTTGTTGGTGTCAGTTTTTGTTAACTATTTTAAAAAAATATTTTAAAACCTTGTCTCTCTCAAGAAACAAAGCCCGAGTGTCAGCTTGTTGCTGGTGTGTGTGTGTGTGTGTGTGTGTGTGTGTGTGTGTCAAGTCAAGTCAAGTCAAAATGATCTTTATTGAGGGTAAAAGATTAAGTTTACACAACTTTTTTTCATCCTGCCCTCACAAAAAAATCATGTAAATTGATTCTAAAAACATTCAAAGACAAATATCAACCTTTGTTGAAAAAACTAAAATAAATCAGGATTATTTTCCAACAAATCTCTCAAGATAAAAAACAAAAACAAAAACAAACCAAGACAGTACAACATAAGCTCACATCATACATACAAATGATACAAATACTATATAACATATAACATATACTATATAACATGGGCATGTGTGTGTTGGTGTGTGTGTGTGGTGTGTGTGTGTGTGTTGGTGTGTGTGCATGCGCGCATGCATGCGTGAGTGCTTGCGTGCCTTGCGTGCATACGCATATCAGTGTGTGTGTGCACGCATGTGCACGCATGTTTGTGCGCGGGCATGTGTGTGTGAGTGAGTGAGTGAGTGAGTGTGTGTGTGTGTGTGTGTGTGTGTTGTGTGTGTGTGTGTGTTGTGTTGTTGTGTGTGTGTCACTGTGTGTGTGTGTGTGTGTGTGTGTGTGTCGCGGCGCGCAGCGTACGCGCATGTATTATTCTGAGAGAGAGAGAGAGAGAGAGAGATGAGAGAGAGAGGGAGAGGGAGAGAGTGAGAGAGAGAGAGAGAGAGAGAGAGAGGACAAGGCAAGGCAAGGCAAGGCAAAGTCTTTTATTCGAGGATAATAGATAAGCACTCATGTGCTTTTTTACATCCAGTCCCCGCCCTTTTCAGGGATACATCAAGTTAAAAATATACTAAACAATAAGACTTTACGCAGTACTAAACAACACACAAGAATAAAGGACACTATATATGATAAGGTAATAAAATGCACTCTTTCAGAAGACAAAAATCAGAAGTCACAATAAAAAAATTTTGATTATGGAAAAAAAGAAAAGCGTTAGTAGATAAGGAGCAAACAAGAGAACAAAATGAAATAAACAAACCGAAAACATCAATCCACCACTATCTATCAAAAATTGTACATGTAATATAATAGAGAGAGAGAGAGAGAGGAGAGAGAGAGGAGAGAGAGGAGAGAGAGAGAGAGATGAGAGAGATGAGAGAGAGGAGGAGAGAGAGAGAGGACTGTTCCTGTGTGTGTGTGTGTGTGGTGTGTGTGTGTGTGTGTGTGTGTGTGTGTGTGGTGTGTGTGTTTCTGCAGCAATAGAGAGAGGGAGAGAGAGAGAGAGAGTGTGTGTGTGTGTGTGTGTGTGTGTGCGCGTGCGTGTGTGCATGTGTGTGTGTGTGTTTCTGCAGCAATAGAGGGAGAGAGAAAGAGAGAGAGAGAGAGAGAGAGAGAGAGAGAGAGAGAGTGAGAGAGAGGGAGAGAGGAGAGAGAGGAGAGGTGAGAGAGGAGATGAGAGAGAGAGAGAGGGACTGTTCCTGTGTGTATGTATGTGTGTGTATTTGTGTATGTGTGGTGTGTGTTTGTGTGTGTGTGTGTGTGTGTGTGTGTGTGTGTGTGTGTGTGTGTGTGTGTGTGTTTCTCTCCTTTCTCGTTTTTACTTGATGTCAAAGTGTAGGTTTCTGTGTGGTTTGTTCTTTTTTCACAACACTAAAATAGTCACGCTTTTGATCACAACATTTTTTCAACATGATCAGAAGATTGTTTTGTATAGTATCAGAAACATCAATGAAATATGTTTTTTTTAAAAACCCAGTCATTTGTGAGCTATTTCTGCCTGATGCCACTGAGAAGACATTTGTTTTCTACTGTGTGCTCGGGGTTATAAGCTGTACTGGATTTAGTTAGTAAATAAACCTTCAGCTGTAAACAGGAAACCACTAAAATCTGATGAAACAGTGGACTGTATACGTGATGAATCGCCATGACTATGCAGTAGGCCTAGTGTTTAGAGTGAAGTGAGATACCTAGCCGACACTAATGACTGCCAGACTCTCACCCCACGCTCTGTATCACGCGCGCCGCTGCAGGTGGTAGCCTACTACGGTGTGTTCATCTATGGCTTCGCTGTGCCCACAGAAACAAAACTATCAAACAAAAATCCTAGTTAGTCTGCATGCAGACATGTTCAATTTCTTCTCTACATTTTTTGTTTGTATATTATAAATATGTGTTTTTTTAGAGAGAGAGTTAAAAATGACTGATTTTTGTGATTGTGTGTTCTGCCTGTCGCTCTCCTGTTCATCTTCATCTATGTTTTGACTGCTCTCACGTCAACCAGTGTGAAAGAAAGTATATGGAGTTTGGTGTCAAAAGAAAGCTTGTTTCAAGTGATTATAAAGAATGCTTTGTTTGTCTCTTTTTGGATGATTCACTGTACAAAACGATGTGTGAAAGAAACCATAGTAATCTACAGCTGAACACGGCTATAGCACAAGCCCCTAGTGCAGCCTTTCCTTTTTCCCCGTTTATTTATATCAACGCCCTGCCAGCTGCGGGTCATGAACTTTGACTGGGGAACTAAAGAGATGAAATGAGAAGCCGTGGGGGGGGGGTATGCATAAGCGCTAGTGTTGGTGTGTACGTCTGTTTGTTCCTGTGAACGTGGCAATGCTGTGGTGCATGATATTGTATGATATTATTATCATTTGATGTGTGTTGTCGGGGTGATTGATGTCCACACTGTACCATGTTTCTTTAGCTTATGCATGGGGGGTGTGTTCGTATGCGCGCGTGCGTGTGTTCGCTGGTGTGTATGCGTGCGTGTTTTTGTGTTTGTGCGTTGCTGGAGACCCTACACTTGGCTGTGGTGCATCATATTGTATGATATTACTATTTGATGTCTTTGTAGGGGTCATTTTTGGGTACACTGTACCATGTTTCTTTCCGCCGAACATGGCTATGTGCAAGCGGGGTCGCCATTTTCGGGGCTGTGGTATCGCCACAATTCCAGTGCCACACACATCGGTAACAGTTGTAAAGATTGTATGCATACAGTAGAGCAGGGTCTTGGTGCCCCGGGGTCTGTAAGTGTGCAAGAGTGCGGGTGGCAGGGGCTCGAAATTGGCGTTTCGTCATATGTTTTCGCCTTATCTTATTCATGGTTTGGTTGTAGGGGGGGGGGGGGGGGGGGGGTATGCATAAGCGCTAGTGTTGGTGTGTACGTCTGTTTGTTCGTGTGAACGTGGCAATGCTGTGGTGCTTGATATTGTATGATATTATTATCATTTGATGTGTGTTGTCGGGGTGATTGATGTCCACACTGTACCATGTTTCTTTAGCTTATGCATGGTGGGTGGTGTTCGTATGCGCGCGTGCGTGTGTTCGCTGGTGTGTATGCGTGCGTGTTTTTGTGTTTGTGCGTGTGCTGGAGACCCTAAACTTTGCTGTGGTGCATCATAATGTATGATATTAGTATTTGATGTCTTTGTAGGGGTCATTTTCGGGTACACTGTACCATGTTTTTTTCCGCCGAACATGGCTATGTGCAAGCGGGGTCGCCATTTTCGTGGCTGTGGTATCGCCACAATTCCAGTGCCACACACATCGGTAACAGTTGTAAAGATTGTATGCATACAGTAGAGCAGGGTCTTGGTGCCCTGGGGTCTGTAAGTGTGCAAGAGTGCGGGTGGCAGGGGCCGGAAATCTGCGTTTCGTCATATGTTTTCGCCTTTATCTTATTCATGGTTTGGTTGTAGGGGGGGGGGGGGGGGGGGGGGCACGGCTGCTGAAACGGGGGGGGGGGGGGGGGGGGGGTATGCATAAGCGCTAGTGTTGGTGTGTACGTCTGTTTGTTTGTGTGAACGTGGCAATGCTGTGGTGCATGATATTGTATTATATTATTATCATTTGATGTGTGTTGTCGGGGTGATTGATGTCCACACTGTACCATGTTTCTTTAGCTTATGCATGGGGGGGGTGTTTCGTATCTGCGCGTGCGTGCGTTCGTGGTGTGTATGCATGCGTGTTTTTGTGTTTGTGCGTGTGCTGGAGACCCTACAATTTGCTGTGGTGCATCATATTGTATGATATTACTATTTGATGTCTTTGTAGGGGTCATTTTCGGGTACACTGTACCATGTTTTTTTTCCGCCGAACATGGCTATGTGCAAGCGGGGTCGCCATTTTCGTGGCTGTGGTATCGCCACAATTCCAGTGCACACACATCGGTAACAGTTGTAAAGATTGTATGCATACAGTAGAGCAGGGTCTTGGTGCCCTGGGGTCTGTAAGTGTGCAAGAGTGCGGGTGGCAGGGGCCGGAAATCGGCGTTTTGTCATATGTTTTCGCCTTTATCTTATTTCTGGTTTGGGTGTAGGGGGGGGGGTATGCATAAGCGCTAGTGTTGGTGTGTACGTCTGTT
>JASPKP010002852.1:0-5000 GCA_030674155.1 Stramonita haemastoma | reverse complement strand
TTTGAACCCCTGAGGGTCTTCAGCGCACGGCAGCATTTGTGAGAGCCTCGGGAGTGATTGTCTGAGCGTTCGACGACGACGGCGACGACAACGACGACGAAGACGACGACGACGACGACGACGACGACGACGACGACGACGAGAGAAGAAGAAGAAGAAGAAGAAGAAGAAGAAGAAGAGAAGAAGAAGAAGAAGAAGAAGACTTCCTCATTAGTCATATGATCTCTGTATGAGCTACCAAGGGATTTGTGAAAGCATCTCATCTCCATTGCCTGTATCCTTCTTTCAATGTCTGCTGTTAGGTCCATGTTTCACATGCGTATAAAAATATGGACATGATGAAGGAACGCATCAGTCTGATCTTGAAGTGATGGCGATGTTCTTGTCATTCCAGAGGACTTTCAGTTTGATCATTGCAGCTGTGGTCTGGGCTATCCTGGAGAGAATTTCAGGTTTTGATCCTACATCGGATACTATAGCTCCCAGGTATTTACAGCTGTGAACGGTCTCAATTTTCTTGTGGTCTATAAATATGTCAGCGCTGATGCCTTTGGCACTATTTATCATCAGCTGGGTTTTCTTTGCACTGATCTGCATGCCATATTCGAAGAGGCTTCATCAAAGTAATTTATCAGGTTGACTAGCTCTTGCTCTTCTCAGTTAGACCATCGATGTCGTCGGCAAAACGTAAGTTTGTGATTGTCCTGCCTCCAATGCATTCTGTTCCTCATGATTTTCAAGTGCGTCGGCTATTATTCTCACTCAGAAGATGTTGAAGAGGGTAGGAGAGAGCAGACATCCTTGGTGTACTCCAATTGTGGTTTGGAACCACCCTCCTATTTTGTCGTCATAGTATACTGCACTGGCTTTCTTGTTATAGATATTCTATGGTTCTGATGAGATTGGCATTGATGCTATACAACCTCATGGTTGCCCACAGAGCTGCATGCCAGACTCTGTCGAACGCCTTCTTAAAGTCCACAAAGACGTGGTAAAAAAGAATCTTGTTGGTGCTGAAGGTACTTCTCACAAAGTATTCTTAGGTTAAAAATTTTGTTCGGTTGTGCTCCAGTTTGGTCTGAACCCTGCCTGCTCTTCTTTGAAGATATCCTCAGCTTGAGGCTTTAATGTATTCAGGAAGATTCTTAACATAACTCAATTCCCTTTGCACATTATTTGGAAACTGTTCTTCATGCCATGTATGGTAAATTAATTACTTTTGTTTGATTTTTCTCTTCTTTTTCCCTCCCAGAGGGCTGGATGTAAAAAAGCAATTGTTATGTTTTATTCTATTACCCTCTATAAATAAAATTTGTTTATTGTTCATTGTTCACTGTACAGACACATGCAGAGGATGAAATATGCACATTAAAGATCCTACAATGCATGTCAGCGTTTGGTAGGTTACGGAAATATGAACATACTCAGGATACATCTTCGAAGTCGCATGCAGCTACCTTCATAGCTGGCATTACGGTCGCATACGCAAAGTCTCATTATTGGTGAACCTTGGAGCTTAGATTGGCAGAGGAGAGAAAAACAAACCAGTCATAATTTGTTTCCGTTCTCGACAACAGGTTCAAGGCTCAATGCTGAAATTTTTGCGTATGCGGCCTCCCCCCCCCTTTAAGGTAGCTGCATTCCGACTTTGGTAATTTCATGAATGTAGCATTTTTTCTCTTTCTGTTTTTTTTTTTTTTTTTTAAAGAAAAAAGAGACACAGATCATTTATACTCTCAGTTCTAAAGTGTGTACATTTGTTTTTGTGACACTAAAAACACTGTTATTTGTCACCATATTCCGTTGATATGAATAATATTCACTGAAATATCCTTAGTGACTCTGTTTCATGAATCTACGTTGTTCGGTAGTTTAGAAATAAAAAAAAAGTTCTATAAAAAAAGGTAAAGGTGTTCCCATAACGATGTGGTCGTAGGGGAGCGATGCATCAGAGACCTCAGCTTCCCCAAGAGCCAGCATATTGAAGGCGGCAGTTTATGAGTAAAGTAGTGTAATCACCATCGTCGTCATCATCATCATCACCGTCGTCGTCGTCGTCATCATCATCATCATCATCATCATCATCATCGTCGTCGTCGTCGTCGTCGTCGTCGTCGTCGTCATCATATTGTTTTTTTCCAGCCAACTTAACTTTTGTTCAATCTAAGCAACTTTTCTTTATTTACACATAACAAAATACATTTACTAAACGGCAATAACAACAACAGCAACAACAACAACCAGAAAAGCAACAAACAAAACAATACTTGAACGTATAGCATCAACATTCTTGGAGTTTATGATATGTTCAAATAAACCTATACACAACAGGTATAACCTTTGCTTAATTAAACTCAAAGTATCATGAAGTAAAACAAAATTGTGACAGTAGTAATTTTTCCATTGATTCAAAACCACTATTATCAACTTTGACAGCAGATGTTCGTTTTCCTGTTGAGACAACCCAAAAAGCCCTCTATGTATACTTCACTATATTCCCATTCGAGGGGATTTTTACCTTGGAGTTAACATCAGTGCTGACTCCAGTCTCCCACAAGTCCTTCGGATGACACTATAAACCGAAGCTCCGTGTGCGAACGCACGCAGAACATCTGCGCACACGTTAAATCCTATTCCACTTTTCGTAAGAGTAGGCTAATGTGTGCCGGTACGGTGGGAAGAGATGACAAGATTTACAAAAACTGCATACACACGGGGACTGGATGTAAAAAAAAAAGCACATGAGTGCTGATTCCATTATTCTCGATAAAAAAAGAATAAGTAAATGAATCAATGAATAAATAAATAAATGAATAAATGAATACATACATACATAAATAAATAAATAAATAAATATGATGACCACAATCAGTTAACTCCAGTTTAATTTTGCTTTAATGTTAGTGGGGAAGGGAAGGAATCACATTCTGGTCAACTTGGGAAACAGGATGGCTTGGTGGTTAGAGTGTTGCACATGGCACTTGTGATCTGCTGACCGGGTTCGAATCTCGTTCAAGGGGATTTTCTCCCTGCAGTTAACATCAGTGCAGACTCCTCAGAGGAGATTGTTAACTGAGGTCCGGATGCGAACGCATTCAAAACATCTTGCGCA
Organism: Stramonita haemastoma; assembly: GCA_030674155.1. NCBI lineage: Eukaryota > Metazoa > Mollusca > Gastropoda > Neogastropoda > Muricidae > Stramonita > Stramonita haemastoma. The sequence continues at coordinate 1,888 of JASPKP010002852.1, read as the reverse complement.
CACGTTAAACCTGTTCCGTTTCTCGGAACAGTGGGCTATTGTGTGTCCGTGGGAACGGATGTCAAATTTTACAAAACGGTGTAAACACGGGGACAGGATGCAAAAAAAGGCACACGATTGTTCTCAAAATAAAAGGGAAAAAATTGGAGACGTGTTGTTGATATTTGTGTACCTTTATTTCATTTTATTCATTTAGTCTATTTGTTTGTTTTTTTCATTTATTTAGTTTTGTTGCTCTTGTTTTTTTTGCTTTGCTTACTTACACAAAACTACAACTTACATCAGACATGACTATTCGAGAAACAGAATAACAAAATAAAACTGTGGCACCATCAGGTTTCTAGAAAAAAACAAAACAAAAATACCACAAAACAAAAACAACTTTAAAAAAAAAAGATAAAAAGCCCAACCTGATTAAAAACTATCAAGAAATAGACTTAATCTGGCAACATCCTCTTTTCAGAGAAAACCAAACAAGCAAACATAGAAACAAAGAAAACAAAACTTAAGTTTGATCGAGGGCAACATCAAGAGAAATGTTCTTATTTCTGCTCATCTGCATGAAAGCAGATATTATTTTTTTGTGCTTGTTCATACATTGTTTTCTTAATGTTATAGAAATGTACCAGTTTTTTTTTTGTTTTTTTTTTTCTGGGGGGGGGGGGGGAGGCTACTAAATATTATCCTGGGAAATTATCAGAATCAGCAATGCCGACACACACACACACACACACACACACACACCACACACACACACACACACACACACACACACACACACACACACAGATAGACCGACAAACTGACTGAGAGACAGACAGAGTAACAGACAGAAAAAAAGAGAGACAGACCACCCAAGGCAGGCTTCTTAGAAACCAAGCAAGGAAAACCTTCTACCAAGGGTTTATAACTCTTTACACCTTGTTCGACACAAGCCAAAAAGCAGTTGCTTCCCTTAGTTCATCCGGAAAATTTTGCTTTCTCTCCCACAAAGCGCACTGTTCCGTCAAACACTGCTGTTGCCTCTCTCGCCCGCTTGTATGGTATACTACCCCCATAGCGCAAAAAACCAAGGCTGAAAGTATAATATATCGACCTAAAAATATCCACCCCGTGTTGTCGAAAAAGGTCACTGCGTTCTCGAGACAGGGTAGTTTGCAAAAGGGTGTGTGTATATTGATTTTCGTTTTCTATATTTTTTTTCAACCTTTTTTTTTTCTTGAGAGGAAGGGTCGTGTGTGTGTGTGTGTGTGTGTGTGTGTGTGTGTGCCGAGCCCAAGCTCATGAACTCGCTCGTTTCGACTTAGCAAGTATAGCTCTCTGTTTACTGTGCATGTCTACCGTTTCCTTGCAAGCAAGTACACGCGAAATGCACTAACTAACCGACCCATCCGAGAGAGACTTAAACCCTTTTACTGGAAACCTGTTCTAACTTTAGGGGGTAAAAGTGGATTTTTTTTGGGGTGGAAATAGCGCAGTAACCTTGGTGCATGCTTGTCAAACACACACACACACACACGCACACACACACACTCTCACATGTAAACGCGCGCACCCACGCGCTGAGGTTTGCTTTTTTTTGTTGTTGCTTTTTTTTCTGAGAGAGAGAGAGAGAGAGAGAGAGAGAGAGAGAGAGAGAGAGTACTACAAACGAAATTCAAAATTTACATAAAAAGGCGATATAAGAAAAAAACAAGCACAAAACTGTGTATCTATCTAACATACTTTTAAATATTTCCTCATCTTGTCTCAATCCTCTGTGTGTGTGGTGTGTGTGTGTGTGTGTGTGTGTGTGTGTGTGTGTGTTTGACACGGAAGACATCCATCTTTGTGTGTGACAAATGTCTTAGATATGTTTCCCCCCCTTTCTTTTTCTTCCTTTTCTTTT
>JASPKP010002851.1:12500-21689 GCA_030674155.1 Stramonita haemastoma | reverse complement strand
GTCTTCAAATTCCCAGCGCAATGTTCTAAACCTAGGCTATCTGTTGCCAGTCCCCTGGATCACAAATCCAATGCAGGGGGACTATCTTGCCTTTTTTTTTCCCCCCTTTTTGGGGGGGCCCCACGAAAATTTTTTTGGGGTTCCCCTTTTCCGCTGGGCAGAGAAAATGGAGGTGGATGGCTCGTGGGGGGGGTGTATTTTTTTAAAACATGCAATAACTCTACAATGGTCGGGGTGGATTTTGATGAAAAAAAAACAGCAAGATGCAGAAATGAATAAAAGAAATTGCGCCCCCCAATTTTTGTTTTTATTTTTTTTTTTTTTTAAAAATTTTAAAAGGAAAAAACAAAAAAAAGTCATTGTTGGGGTTTTGGGGGGCGTTGTTTCCGTTTAGCGTTGCAAAAACTTTGAATGCGTGCATGGTTTTTGTTTTTAAAAAACCAAAAAACATTAAGAAAAAATTTTAAAAAAAAGATTTTTTTTAAAACCTTTTTTGGGTTTTTTTATATTTTTTTTTTTTTAAAGGTTTTGCAAAAAAAAAAAAAATTTTTTCCGAGACCCCCATTTTTTTTAAATTTTTGACGCGCCCGTTTAAGTTTAAGTTTGAGCCGCTCCCGTATCAAACCCCGAAAAAAAAACCCCAAAAAAAAAATATATCAATTTTCTAAAAAATTTGGGGAAAAATTAAAAAATTTTCCCGAAAAAATTTCCCCCCAAATCTAAAAAGTAGAAATTCAAAACCCCGTATCGGCCTTGTTGATTTGAGGGAGGGATTTTCGTCCGAACGGGGGCCCGGGAGTCAAAGTCGTCTCTCTCACTTCAGACAAGTTCAGTAAAAAAACCCCCCAGAAGTGCACACCCAAATATTTTTCGATTACATCGATATTGAGCCAAAGATACACATTCCCCAGCTTTTATTTTTTTCGGCATGGAAGCTGTAAAAAAAAAAACGTACATGTGGGTTCAAAGGGGTTGACCCCCCCTTTTTGGAAAAAATTTTGCTTTTTTTTTTTTTAACAAAACTTGAAAAACAAACTCACCCCAAATTTTCCCCCGGGGCCTTTTTGGAAATTTTAAAAATCGGAAAGGGGCTCGGGGGGGGTCTCGTGGCTTCTTTTTTTCACGGGGATTTGAAGGGGGCATTAGGGGGGTTTTTGAATGTGATGATCGCTCTAAAGTGAGGGTTTTATGGTCCCCGGGGGGTTTTTTGGGGGGTTTTTTTCCCAAGGGGCAGGGCGGGGCTTTGGGGGTTGTGCCCGAAAAGGGTTTAAAAAAAGTAAAAAAATGGGGCAACTGTTTGGGGCACTGTGCCCCTATCCATCAATGGGGGCTGTGATTAAAAAAAAACCCGAGCCCCCAATGATCTGAAACTTTTGGTGGCTGGTGAAGATTTTAGTCATGAGCTGTTTAAAAAACTTAAAACGCAGATGGGGTTTTTCTTCATTTCTTTTTTATGTTTTTTTCTTTAAAAATTTTTTTTTTTCCCCCCCAAAAAAAAAAAGGGGGCTGTTGCTAGGGGAAAAAACCGGGTGGTGTTGCCTTTTTTATCCGCCCACTGGGGGAAAAGGGGCGATTCGGTTTGATCTTCTTCCCCCCAATTTTTTTTCTTCCCCCGGAAAGGGCTTGTGGGGACCCTGCACACAAACCCCCCTTTTACCCGTCTTCAAATTAATTCATAAATCTTACATCAGGGGCCCCGGAAAAAAAGTTTATTAAAAGGGCCCCTTTCGTTTTTTTTTTTAATCGGGGGTTTTGCTTTTTTTGGGTTTTTTTTGCACACTTGGCAAAGATGCACGTCTTTCCATTTGTGAAAACCCCAAAAATTTTTTGGTTTTAGGCCTACACCCCAAATTGTATGGTTATGGTGTTTTTATGTTTCAAAATTGATTTTATTTTGAGGAAAAAAGGAAATCCCCCTTTTTTCTTTTTTTTTTTTAACATCCAGTCCCTAAAACAGTGAATGTATGCGTTTTGTAAATTTTGTCGTCAACTTTCTTTTGGGACTAAAAGGGGCCCCCCCCTTTCCAAAAGGGGGGAACCGGGGTTTTTTTTACGCAAACTGTTCTACATACCTTTTGGCCCACGAAACCCGGTTTATAAAATTTAAAAATTTGGGGGCCAAAAAAGGGGGTTTTTTGGGTTTTTGGGTTTAGCCCCCGAAGTTAAATCCCAGGGGGGGGAATTTTTTTTCATTGCATGTGTGTGTTTTTATTTGTTTTTTTTTTTTATATCGAGGATAATGGAAAAAACACACTTGCTTTTTTTCTTTTCCCCCCCCTGTGTATATGAGTTTTGTAAATATTTTGTTTCCCCCCGGCACACGATGGGGCCTTTTTTTTTTCGAAAAGCGGAACAGGATTTAACGTTTTTTGCGAAGGTATTTTTTTGCGTGCGTTCGCACACGGGGCCTCACTTTAAAGTCTCATCCCAAGGGGGGTTTTTGGGGGAGTGGAGTCAGCACGGGGGGGTTTAAATCCCCCAGAAAAAAACTTCCCCCACCCGGATTAAACCCGGGTCGTCAAATTGCCAGCGCCCCAAAAGGGTTTTAAACCCCCGGCTACCCTTCCCCCTTTTGTGTCATCTATCATGTGTGTGTGTGTGGTGTGTGGGGAGAGGAGGGGGAGACTTTGACACAAGTAAAATTTTTTTTTCATTTTAATTAATTTTTTTACATTGAAAATAAGAAAGCAGAAATATGTGGTTTATTAAAAGTCCCCGTGTGTATGCGGTTTCTGGTAATTTTGCCCCATTTTTCCCCAAAAACCTACAATGCCAGGCACTACCCGGGGAAAAGGAGAAAAAGGTTTTTTAAGTGAGCAAAAGAGTTTGCATCCCCTTAGAAAAGGGTCAATGGCCTGAAAAAACAAAGTAAAACCCCTCAATTTTTAAGTGAATGAATCATTTCCCAAATACCCACTCCCGTACCAGCATGTTTCTTTTTTTGAAATTTAATTTTCTTTTGAAATTTTTGCTCGAGGCTATTAGTGTTTTGGCCACGGGGGAATTTTTAAAAACTTTCCCGTTTACGTATGATTGCTCATGGGGTGTTTTTATTTTTAAAAATAAAAAATTTTATTGTTGTGTATGCACTTTTGGTAGAAGGTTTTTTTAAAAGTTTTAATTTTTTATTTATTTTGATTCTTTTCTTTTATTTTACAGTTCCACATCGGGTTGTAAAATATAGTAAAAAAGCAACCCTATTTTAAAAGCTGATGAAGTGCTATGTTCCCCAAAGGCCTAATGACCTGACAATGGCAGTAGTGGGTGGCCAAGTGACGGGCCGGGAGCAAGTGTACACTTGACAGTTTTCAAGTTTGGTATGTTCTAATATGAATTTTGTTACCAACCTATCGGCCTAGGGTGTAACGGGGAAAACGGTTCTTCAAGTCTAACATGAAGGTTTTAAAATGAACGCAATGAAAAATCATTTAAAATTTTTTGTGGCAAAAATGGGGGATAATCCAGCGTTATGGAATTTACGATTTATTCCTAGCATTTTTAATGCTTTAAAAAAATAAAGATCCTTATTTCAAGTGCCCCTTCTGGCTGCAACTGAAGGGTATTGAAAAAAAACAACAACAAACACAAATTTTTCAAAATTTTAAAATCACAAGATTGTTTTGGCTAACTGAAACTTCGAAGAAAATACGAAAAAAGATCCCAAACAATACCGCTGTGTTTATCGATAAAATATCAGCCTCGGGTTTGCAATCTGACCTTACTACAAACCTAACCTAAAAATTTTACTGTTTACAAATTTAAACACACCCCTTTTTGCCAAAAATATTAAGAAATAAAATATAAAATTTAGGGAGTATTTTCATCCACACTCACCATGTTGACCGTATATTGATCGAAGGGAGTGAGAAAAAAAACAAGACGTCTGCGCGGAAGAAAAGAAAACCGGAACAAAAGTGCAAACCACAGTTTACACAACTCCAAAACTCCCTCTCTCTCTCTCTCTCTTCTCTCTCTCTCTCTCTCTCTTACAGAAATTGTATGTATGTTTTTTTTTATAAAGGGGATGAAGTGTGCAATTCTTTTCCCTCAATAAAAACTTTAAAGTTTTAAAGTTCCTTTTTTTTGTGAAAGAAAGGTCATCATTATCGTCATGTCGCGATGAATCGTCATCATCTCGTGTCGTTCGTCGTCGGCGGCGTCATCATCATATTTTATGAAGTTTAAAAAAATAGGTGCACAGAGAGAGAGAGAGGGAGAGGAAGAGAGGGAGAGAGAGAGAGAGGGGGGAGAGAGAGGGGGAGGAAGAGAGAGAGCCCCCCAAAATGAAGGGGTATGATGAAAAAAACCACATAAACTTGTCATCCAGGTCTGTCGAATGAAAAAAAAAGTGACGTTTGTGCTATACAAAAACCCACAATGCAAGAGAGCTTTTTCTCTGGCAAAAAAAGAAATGTAGAAGAAAAATCCCTGTTGGGAAACAAAACACAGCAGGCAGAAAAGTTTTCGTTATCGGGTTAAGGGGAAGCAATCCTTTTTAAAGGGGCCCCGTCAGGAGTTTTGGCAGTTTATTTCCCTTGAAGTCCTCAATCTAAATTTAGTTTTTTTTAAAAAATATATATTTTGTTTTGGTTCTTTTTTATCCTTTTTTCCCCTTTTTTTCTTTTTCTTTCTTTCTTTGGGTTTGTCTTTATTTTCCTTGTGTTGCTGTGAATTTTTCGTGGAGTGGGTTCTTCGGTTGTTTTTTTTTTGTGTGTGTTTTTTTTTTGTTGTTTTTTTTTTGGGGGGGGGGGGGGGGGGGGGGGGGGGGTGTTTTTCCCTAATGAGCTTCGAAAGGTTTTCAAGGGTGAAGTTTTTTTTGGGTTTGGTTTTGGTGGTTGGTTGTTTTATTGTTTTTTTTTGTTTTTTTTTATTTATTTATTTTTTATTTTATTTTATTATTATTATTTTATTTTTATTTATTTTTATTATTATTATTTTTTATCTTTAATATTATTATTTTAAATGTTATTAATTATTTTATTTTATTATTTTATTATTATTTTATTTTATTATTGTTATTTTTTTATTATTATTATTATTATTATTATTTTTTAAATTTTTAAAAATTTTTTTCTTTTTTTAAAATTTCGTTTAATTTTTTATATTATTATTATTATTTTTTTTTTATACATGTAACCGTTTTGCCTTTTTTCGTCTTGAGGAAATGTGTCTGTTTAACTAGAAACTCCCAGGGATTTTGCAACAGTATGTTGTAACATGGAAAGTATTTGTTTTTTCTTTTTTTTTTTATTTTTTTTACGTCTAGGATAATGGAATAAGCAATTTTGTGTTTTTTTTTTTTTTTTTTTTTCCCCCGTCCCGTTTTTGAGCATTTTAAAATTTTGTATCTTTACCCCGCACACGGGGGCCTCTTTACGAAAAGGGAAAAATTAAAAAAGGTGTGCAAGATCTCTGCGCGTGTTCAACAGGGGACTGGTTTTTGTTCCCCGAAGGCTTTTGGAGAGAGTGGGTCACTTGATGTTAACCCATAAAAAAAAAAACCTCGCCGGGAATCAACCCAGGTCGTAAATTGCCAGCAAAAGTTCGACCACTACTAGGATCCTGCCCCTTAAATCTTGTGGTGTTGTGTGTGTTTGTGGTTTTGTGTGTTTTTTGGGTTTGTGTTTTTTTGGGTTTTGGCAGGCTGCGTGCTCGGGGGCGGTATTGGTGCGCGGCAATTTTTGATAAATGTGTTCTCATAAAGACGTAGGAAAAAAAATAGAGTTAGGGAAAGGGGGAAACGAGACTTTTTCCCAAAAACTGAAAGAGGTGAAATCAGGGGGAAAGCAAATTTTTTTTTTAAAAAAAAAGGGAATATTTTTTATAACTTTTTTTGTTTATGCATTTTGCCTTTTTTCTTCAAATCCCCATTAATAATTTCCCAATCTATTGAGCTTTTAAAGTATTCTTAAGGTAGGGACAGGTGATGGAAAATTAGGGAGTAGAGTGGGGGAAGTGCATGCAGTAGGGAAAGATAGACATCGGTTATGAAGATGAACGGGCAGAACCAAAATTGCGAGGTTATAATTTATTATTATTTTGAAAAACCGGTAAGTATTGATGGAAATAATCGGTAGGGTCTACAGAACCCTAGTTTCGTTCGTCCCTTGAAACTTTTTATTAGCAGGACTGTATAAGCTACGTGGTATTATGTAAAAAACATGCTCCATGTTAAATTTGTAACAGAACGGTGTTTGTAGATTTCTTACCCTTTCCTTGTTATTGTTTTTGTTATTGAGATGATAATAATAATGATGATGATGATGATAATAATAATAATAATAATAATAAATAATAAAAATAATAATAATAATAATAATAATAATAAAAAATGATGATATGAGTGATGATGATAATAATAATAATAATAATAATAATAATACTGATAAAAAATAAAATAATAAAATAATAATAAATAATAATAATAATAATAATAATATTAATAATAATAATAATAATAATAAAAAGCAAATTTTTATTATTTTTTTTATATATACAAAGTTGTACTCTTATAGAAGGTTGTAAGAATGTAAAAAAGGATTAAAAGGAAAAAAGATGTTCCGGCTCATTAATTGTTCCTGTTCTCATTTCATCTTGTGCTTTAGTAGCCATTAATCTTTCTCTTTTGATTTCGTGTAATCTTCATCAGTTTAGTTCTTTTTTTTGTTTTATATCCACTTTATTTTTTTTGAGAGTTTCTGATTTTCTGTTCTTTTGATTTTGTCATTCATTTTTAGGACGGATCTTAATTTCTCCTGGAAAATCTTGAGGGCAAGATATTAAAAAAAAAAGAAGTCTGATACAAGTAATGCTTATTTCGATTCTCTGTTTCGTTGCGCTCTGCCTGTCTTACGTCTGCCTTTTTGTCTGTCTGTCTGTCTTGTCTGTCTGTCTGTCTGTCTGTCTGTCTGTCTGTCTGTTGTCTGTCTGTCTCTCTCTTCTCTCTCCTCTCTCTTCTCTCTCTCTCTCTCTCTCTCTTCTCTCTCTCTCTCCTCTCCTCTCCCACCCCTCCCTTTCTTACTGTTACGACTTTCTATGATATTGCATTTTTGGCACATTTTGAAATTTCAATTTGTTTTTAGCCGACACTGTGTTTGCGTTTTTAGAAAAAAAAACACGAGTTAAACGTTTTTCTGCTGAATTTTGAGAAATAAAGCAATTGTATTTCGCTTCATTTTGTTTTAGCATTCGAAGATGGCATAACCTTGTTGGTTCTTGAATATAAGAAATGTTCGAGACTGGGTTTTTTTTTTCACTGCTGTCTACATCCGAAGAAAAGGAAAAAGGTCAACGCCTACAAGTCATTCGTGCTCTCTCCAAGGCTCCAAACCCAATTCCACAACTCTTTTGAAACACAATGAACGCCATTACATCCACAAACCACATATTCTTTTTCTTCTTCTTCTTTATTTCTTTTATATCGAGGATAATGGAATAAGTACTCAGGTGCTTTTTTACATCTAGCACCGTGTGTATGCAGTTTTGTAAATGTCATCTGTTCCCCCGGGAAAACAATGGCCTGCTCTTACGAAAAGAGGGGAAAAGGATTTAACGTGGTGCGCAAGAAGTTCTGCGTGCGTTCGCACATGGGGCCTGGTTTTAGTTTCATCCGAAGGACTTTTGGGGAGAGTGGATTTAGAATGATGTTATCTCCGGGCAAAAATCCCCTGAACGGGGGAATCGAACCCGGGTCGTCAGTTTGCGAGCGCAATGTTCTGACCACTAGGCTATCCGTCCCCCTGACAGATCTAGAACTGACAGCTAGCTGAATGAAAGTATGGCCAGGTCTGTAGCCGAAGAATTATGAAAAAAACCCCCCCCTCACCCCCCCCCTTAAACATGACACTCACTCTGTCTGTATCTTTCTTGTTCCTTCTATTCAATTCCATTTCGCCCTGTTTCGCATTAAGCTCGTCTTTGCTTTAGTTGTTAATCAATCTCTCTTAATTTCTGTTATTTTACGGCTAATTCTTCATTTTGTTGTCTTCTGTGTTTTTTTTAATGATATATTTTTTACAGTTTATTATTTTTTAAATATAAATTTGTAATTTAAAGAAGCAATTATTTCTCTGGAAGGATCTAGAGTTCAAAATGGAAGAGCAACAACAGCCTGACACAAGCAGTGTTTTTTAATCGATTTTCCGTCTGAAATAGAGCTGTCTTTCTATGTTCGTCTGTCTGTCTTGTCTGTCTATCTGTCCTGTCTGTGTTCTGTCTGTCTGTCTATCTGTCCTGTCTGTCTGTCTGTCTGTCTGTCTGTCTGTCTGTCTGTCTGTCTGTCTGTCTGTCTGTCTGTCTGTCTGTCTGTCTGTCTGTCTGTCTGTCTGTCTGTCTTCTGTCTGTTTTCTCTCTCTCTCTTCTCTCCCCTCTCTTCTCTCTTCTCTCTCTCTCTCTCTCTCTCTCTCTCTCTCTCTCTCTCTCTCTCTCTCTCTCTCTCTCCTTTATTTTTCTCTATAATTATCTTTGATTTTCTTTCGGTATGTGTATGTATTTTTTGAAAATTCTTTTATTTCGAGAATAATGGAATAAGCATTCATGTGCTTTTATACATCTAGTCCCCGTGTGTATGCAGTTTTGTAAATTTTGTCATCCGTTCCCATGTGTATGTGTGTGTGTGTGTGTGTGTGTGGCGGGGGGGGTCCGTGCTTGCGAACGTTCGTGCCTGCGTGTGCATGCGTACTGTATGTGTGCGTGTATGTGTGTGTGTGTGTGGGCATGTGTGTGCGAATGTGTGTGTCCGCGTGCATTAAGATATTACTGTACTAGTTGTTGTTGTGATTAAATTAAAGTCCCAGCGGAGATTTCCGATTTAGAGACTGATTATTGTGCTATTTCTCCCTATCTTTACAATGATTTCTCAGGTCAAATGACGAACAGACCTGCCATCCAGTGTCTCCTATTCCTTGATGAACACAAACAATCCTTCCTCCAGCAGATCAAGTATGCATGCAGGTGAATCGGTGGTCTAAGAGGTAGCGCTCCTTGCCTAGAATGCGAAAAGTCCGGGTCGGAGTGTGCAGTGGTTCGAATCCTGTTTGGGCCCAAAACTTTTCCCCCATCCATTAGAACATGAGTGGTGGTCTGGGTGCAAGTCTTTAGGATGAGACGATAAACCGAGGTCCCATGTGTTACACATAATTATTTAGCCCACGTAAAAGAACCCAGGGCAACAAGGGGGTTGTCCCTGGC
>JASPKP010002850.1:0-21689 GCA_030674155.1 Stramonita haemastoma | reverse complement strand
GTTTTCTGTTTTGTAAAAAACGTTAAACTTTCCTTTTGTATAGGTTTTTTTTAAAATTTTTGGGGTTGTTTGTCATGGGAATTGTCGCCCCCCCCTCAAAAAAAAAAAACAACAACAACCCCCCCCCCCCCCAAAGAAAAAAAAAAAAAAAAAAGCAACAAAAAAACAAAATTTTTGCTGGATGATACAAAAAAAATTTTAAATTTTTCCTTTTTCTTCCCTTCACCTGTTTCCCCCAGTCCCGGGGCCCCGTGGGGAAACCCCATTTGAAGATTTTTGCAACCGCTTCCCCCACTATTTCCACACCCCCGCCCCCCGTAGCAGATCGCCCCCCCCAAAAAGGCCCTTTTACTCTCTGTTGCTGGTTTTCCCAAATTTTTTTTCCTCTGTTGCCTCTTGTCTTCCCTCCCTTCCCTGTTCCTGTAAGACTGTTTGGCCATTTTCTAAAACGCCCCCTATTGATGCGGAAAATCCGAAGCCAACCCTTGTGGGGGACCAAAAAAAACCCCCTTTCCCCCCATAAAAATTTCTTCTTTCCCTTTTTGTGAAGTAAAAAGGGGTTTATTAAAAAAACACATTCTCTAGGGAAAAACTAAAAAAACCCCAAACCCCCTGCCAGTCCAAACAATAACTCAGTGAAATTAGAAAATTTTCGTAACCCGTTCTCTGAGAACCCCCCCAAAAAATTTTAAAGTTCCATTCTTCAACATTTGGACTTGGTAAAACTCTTTTGGCTGGGTCTCCCCCAGGCATCAAAAATTTTCCACCCCCTTGGACGTTTTAAAAAAAATCTCCCCGTTTTTCAAATGTCATAAAGATAGAAAAATTTTTTTAAAAAAAAACATCACCCCTTCTCTTGCGATCTCTTACGGCTCCCTGCCAAACCCAAAAGGGAGTGAAGTTTTGGGTTTTTGGGTTTTAATTTTCCCTCTTTTTCAAATGCCTTTTACAAAGTTTTTTCCTTGGGGAAGGTCTTCTTAAACCTTGTCCTCCACCCGCTCCCCCCCCGTTCGCTCCCGATGCTTTATGCTTCAAATATCCATACTGGGGAAAAACCCCAGTTTTGGGGCCCTTTCCCGTCGACGTCCTTTTTTCCCTATTTCTGGTCCTTTCCCTTTCTGGAATGCCCCATCCTTCCTCAATTCACCCAAAAAATGTTTTTTTTAATTGCAAAATCAAGCCTCAAGGGCACAGTTGTTTTTGACTTAGGATTTCCCCTTAGTTTCTACACCTTTATCTGTTTATTTTTTAACAGACATTTTCCATCCCCCCGGTGTGTGTGTGTTTTTGGTTTTGGTGGTGTGTGTGTGTGTGTGTGTTTTTGTGTGTGGTTGGTTGTGGGGGTGTGTGTTTTGTGTGTGAAACAGTAAGTGTTGAATTGTGCGGTAGCTTGTGTGGTTTTTTTTCTGGGGGGTGTTTGTGTGTGTGTTTTTGTTGTGGGGCCCCTGTTGGGGGTGTTTTGGTGTTTGGTGCGCGCGGTAGTATGTGCATGTGTGCCCCCAAACGATGTAAGGGTTCAGAAAACAAAATTTCCTGGTAAAACATTACGTCAGTGTCCCAGACTGGTCCGGGGGCTGGCCCCCTAGGGGGTTTGTATTTACCCAGCTGCCTGGGGACAGAAGGTCCAGCGATGTTAAATTTTAATGCGGGTCATTGACCCCCCAAAAACCCGTGTTTTTGTGTGTTTTTTTGTTTTTGGTTTTTTGTGTGTGGTTTTGTGGGGGCGTGGGGGTGCGTGGTGTGTGTGTGTGTGTGTTGGTGTGTTGTGTGTGGGTTGTGTGTGTTGTGTGTGTGAGTTTGTGTGTGGGGTTGTTGTGTGTGTGGGGGGGTTTTTTTTTTGTGGGTTTGGTGTGTGTGTTGTGTGTGTGTGTGTGTGTGGTGGGTGGTGGTTGGTGGGGGGTGGGTGGGGGTGGGTGGGTTGGGGGGGAATGGTTTGCGTGTGTGTGTTTGTATGTTGTTTTTTAATGTATGTATGTATGTATGTATGTTGTAGGGTTTGTATGTATGATGTATGTTTGTATGTATGTATGTATGTATGTTTGTAGTATGTATGTGTGTTTTGTTTTGTGTATGTTGTATGTTTTGTATGTGTTAGGGTGTGTGTGTAGTTGTATGTATGTATTTTTGTATGTTGTTGTATGTATTTTATGTATGTATGTTGTATGTTGTATGTATGAAAGTATGTATGTAGTACGTATGTAGTATGTATTTATGTTTTTGTACGTTTTTTGATGTGTGTATGTGTGGGGGGGGGGGAAAATTGTGGTGTGGGGGTGTGTGTTTGGGGAATGCGTCCCTTTTCGGTTTTTTTTTTTTTGGTGGGGTGTTTGCATGCTCCCCGCGCGTTGGGGGGCGTGTATTAGGGGAGGTTTTGGGTTATTTTTGGGGCGGCCCCCTGTGTTTTTCCCCGGTATGCGCATGCCCGCCCACGCACGCCCCCGTGTTGCTTTTAAAAGAGGATAGAATCGTGTGCAAACAGACAGGCAAATGACAAAAAACACCCCCCCCAAGGTTGGTTCCTATAGGATCGTCTCGTGTTGGGGTTGCCCAAACCCTTTTTAAAAGACTAAATTTTTGCAGGAGGCCCGGGTTTTTTTTTTGTAAATTTTGGGGAGGGGGGTTTATATCCCCCCCCAAAACCGGGAAAAAATCTGCACAAAATGTTTTGGGGAAATCCAATCAAAAAGGGGGCGTATGTTTTTAAAAAAGTGGAATTTTTTTTTTTTTTTTTTCATCGCAGGTTTTCGTGGTGAAAAAAGGGAAAACAATAAAAACCCAAAATGCTTTTAAAAAATTTTTCCAGTGTTTTCTCTCTGTCTGTCTTTTTTTCTCTGCCTTCTCTTTTTGTCTGTCTGTCTCTTTTCTGCAGAAAATTTTTAAAAATAGAATGTAATTGATTTTCTTTTGGCCCGAAAAAAAACCCGGGAAAAAAGACTTTCCCCTGTCATTTTATTTACCCCAAAAAACATCCTAGCGTTAAAAATTAAGGTGCTATTTTTCTTCTTCTTGCACAAAAATTTGTTAAAAATACAATTCTTTCACAGTGGAGGAGTCTTAAATTAAGTGAGGGGGCAATTCATTTCAAAATGAACCCCCCCCAAAAATTGAGGGGGGGCCCCCAATGGGGTTTAAAATTTGTGGTCAGTTTTTCCCTTTTTTCCCGGTCTTTCTGTGTTGTGAAATGTAATTTTCTTAAAGTTATAACTCAAAGCCCCTGAATTGATGAGGGTGTTTGCAGCTTTTTGGGTTTTCCCCTTTTTGGGGGTTTTTATTGAATTGATTGTTTTTTAAAAAGATCAGGACATTTTTAAATTTAACTTTTGAAAATTTCAGAACAGGGGTGATCACCTTTTTTTTAAACTTCAGAACTTTCTAAATTAAAACATTTTGTAAACTTTAAAACTTTAATGTTTAAAATTTTTTGATTAAATAACTTTTTTATTGTGAAGATGCGAGCTGATGTTTGATTACTATGTTGGGGTTTATTTTTCGTTTTATTTTGTTTACTTTTTTCGGTTTGTTTAGTGTGGTCGTAACCCGCATGAATTTCTTGCTTTGAACAACGAAGTATTGGAATTTGGAATGTAATATTTTGTAAAAAAAAATAAAGGCCCGTTTTATGGTGTTTAAAAGAACTTTTTTCGAATCATTCGTCATGAATACTTCCCCCAAGTCAGAATACGGGTACCTGAAAAGGTGGGTAAAAAAAAAGGCCACACCGGGAAAAAATCACCCTTGGTGAAAACCCCGGAGATCAGAATAGCCCAGAAAAAAGGGAAAAAAAAAAGTTGTAAAACAAAAGGGATTTGCTTTCTTTTCAATTTAAGTTTAAAAGGACAAATTTTTGTCATGACATTGACTAAATCTTTGTTTATGGGTTTAAATCGGAGATCGTAAAAAAACCCCATTTTTGTTTTTTTGTTTCCGATGTTAAAGCTAGGGGAAAAGGGGAGAGAGAGAGAGGAGGAGGGGGGAGGTGAGGAGAGGAGGGAGGAGAGGAAGGGGAGGGAGGAGGGGAGAGGAGAGAGAGAAGGGGAGAGAGAGGAGCATTAAAAAGAAATTTTTTTTTTAGACCTTTACATGCAACCATTACACACACCCCCGGAAGCCCGATGCCGGGCCCCAACACCCCAACACCACACAAAACACACAAAACAAAAACCCCACACACACTACACACGCACGCAAAGCCCCACACACAAAACCACACCACCCCACACAAAAACCCCAAAAACAAAAACCCCCACACCCCGCGGCCCGGGCAGACTGACAGCACAGAGGGGATCTAAAAAATCGTTCATGGTGTGAAATGGAATTTACGGCAAAGTGATTCTAAAAAATTTAAAACCCCCAAAAAAAAAAAAAAGGGGATATACAAGAGGAAAAAAAGGGGGTTGGGGTGGGAAATTTATTTGGGGAAGGGGGACAATGGCTCCGCCTTCCAGGGCATGCTACTTGTCCCTGTCTGTTTTAATTCTAAATTCCCCTTTTTTTTTTGGCCCTATGGGGAAAGGGTAGTCAGTGGTTTAAAATCACTTGCTTTCTTTTCCCCCAATGTCAAAACGCAACGGCGGGGGGTTTCCCGTTGGATTTGGGGGGCCATTTTTCGCGCCTTTTGGGTTTAGTACAGTCCCCAGTTTTTACGGCTGTTTTAAAAAAGGGGGGCCCGCCCCCTTTTTTTTGGGTCAGGAAAAGTAAAAACAGGGGAGGGGAGGAGTGAACGCCGCCCTCAATATGCTGGCCCCTTTGAAAAGTGGGGGTCTTTTACGCCTCCTCTCCCACCACCGCCATAAGTTATGGGACACCTTTTTACCTCCACCTACCCCTTTTCCCCTTTTTTTGCCCCTGGGTGGTTTTGTACCCTTTAAAAAAAAAATTTTTTTCCTTCCAAATTTCCAGGGTTTTTGGGGATTGGGGGGGGGGGGGGGGGGGGGGGGGGGGGGGGGGGGGCTGTTAGTATAAGGGCATCCCCCCCCCCTTTGGGGACTCTGCCAGGGAAATTCCCTTTTTTCTTCCCCTTTTTTTTCCCCTTTTTCCCCTTTTTTTTCCCGTCATTCCTTTTTGTCTCTTTTCGGGCCCCCTTGGTCCATTTTCTGCGCCTTTTTTTACGGGGAAAATTTCAGAAAAATATTCTCTCCCCAGAAATCGGGTGTACGCGGGGGGGCCGAACTTGTCAGGCGTTAACGGGCAGCACAGCGCTTTTGCTCATATCCAGACAAGAACAGTTGTGTCTGAGCGTTCGATAAAAAAAAAGAAAAACAAATGTACAGGTACAGGAAAATGTAAAAACGATTGGGTTTGTTGGGGTAAAAAAACGTGTGCGCGATGATGTGCCCCCCGCACGCTGTAAATGTGTGGGGGGGGGGTGTGTGTGTGTGTGTGTGTGTGTGTTTGGGGTGTGTGGTTTTGTGGGGTGTTTTTTTGTGGTTTTTGTTGGTGTGTGGTTTTGGGGTACGGGGTGTTTTGTGTTCTTTCGTGGTTTCAAAGCGTTAAACCCCCCCTAATGTAGATCTGGGATGTGCGTGCCTACCGGGAAATTTTTGTGTATGGATTTTACAAACTTTTAAAAAGGGGAAAAAAAGCCAAAAACGGGTCGTATGACAATGCCCCTGGGGGGAAACTAAAGGCAATAAAAAAATTTTTTTTGGGTGAAATGATGTCTTTGTTGTTTATTTATTCTTTTATTTTGATGGGTAATGGAATAAGAAATTTTTGTGATTTTTATTTTTAGATCCAGGGCCCCCTTCCCCCCGGCACACAATGGCCTATTCTTACGAAAAAACGGGGCGGATTTAAAAAAGGGGTTCTGCGTGCGTTTGCGCCTGAAGCCTCGGTTTTTTTTTTCATTTGAAAGGGGGGTTTTGGGGGGGGAGTGGGTCGCAAATGATGTTAACTCCCGGGGGGGGAAAAACCCCCCTTTCTTTGGGGCTTTTGTGTGTGGTTTTGGGTTTTTTGCATAAAAATTTGGTCAGCCCTTTTTTTGGGGGATTTGAACCCCCCAAAACTGAAAAAGGTTTTTTTTCTTTTTTTTTGGACCTTTGAAATTTTCATCACTGGGGTGCAATTTGTTGTCATTTGGGGGGGTATTTGAAGTTGTGATAAGGGGGTGAATTTTTTTTCCCCTTTTTGGGGTTTGTTTTATGGCAACTCCAGAGGGTTTTTTGCGGGGTGGGGAGGGGGGGGGGGTTGTGGGTGGGGTGGGGTGTTTTTGTGAGTCTCTTGTTCCAACCTCTTCAAGTTCCTGTCTGCCTGCCCCCCCTGCCTGCCGTCTGCCTGCTGTCTGTTGTCTGTCGTCTGATGTATGTAGTATGTATGTATGTATGTAGTGTGTCCGCCGCGCGCGTGTACACGGATGTATTGTGCATGTGTGTGTGTGTGTGGCGGCAACACTGAAAAAGCGGGGGAGCTTTGCTAAAAACCCCCCCGGAGTGACAGAAACATGACAGAAACAAAAAAAATACGAGAGAGAAACAAAAAAGAAAAAAAAAAACCCCAAAATTGCCAAAGGGGTTACACTAACAAATAGCAAAGATTTAGAAAAAAAAACATTACCAAGGAAAAAGACAAAAAACATAAAACGACAGACAGGGAACAGACAGACAGACAGAACACAAACACCCCCACACACACACACACACACACACACAAACACAGGGAAAAAGATTGGAAAAAACACACCCCTATATCTGCTGCTCCCCCAAAATAATAAAAATAAAAAATAATAACCCCCCCAGCGTCTCTTTCCTGTCGCTATTAAAACGCCGCACCTTTTGGTCCCATCTTAACAAATGAAATATTTACAACCGCCCCCCCGCCCCAATACATTCCACCCATTTTCCATGATGTGTGTGGGGTTTGTGTGTGTTTGTGTGGCCCAAACCACTGTGTTTTCTGGCGCGGGATTAGGCACCCTAGAGAAAGTTTTCGGATTGGGGGGGGAGGGAATTTTCGTGTGGGAGGTTTTGTTGTGCTTCACTTTTTTGATGGAGGGGGGGTGGGGGGGGGGGGGTGATGAGTTTTTTTGTGAGGTGCGCATGTTATGTGGGGGGGACTTAACCTTGGGGGAAATTTTTTTTCGCCTCTGGGGGGGAAAAAATGTTTTGTTCTTGAAATAATTTCACAGAGCTGGTGAGTTATGTTTATCATTTTTTTTTCTATTTCATTTATTTTTTTATTTTTATTTTATTTTTTTTTTTTTTAACGAAAAAGATGGAATAAGCCCCTTGTGTGCTTTTTTTTTTTTTTTTTTTTTTACATCTATTTCCCCCTGTGTATGCAGTTCTGTAATCTTTTATTGTTCCCCAAGGCCCCCCTTTTCGGAAAGCGGAAAAGGGGTTTAATGTGCGCAAAAAGTTCTGGTGCTTTGTACACGAGGGGCCCGGTTTGTAGTCTCATCCGAAGTCTCTATCGTTGTTTTCTCTGTTGTCTGGGCGTCTGTCGTCCCGTCTTTGTCCCCCTTTGTAGCCCCGTCTGTGTATCTGTCTGTCTGTCTTTGTTACTATCTCTCTTTTTGTTTTCTTGAATTATTAGTTGTGATTAATAATGTAATTCTTCTCAGGGCAAGGGCCTGATGAAAAAAAAGTTGTCAAAGTATGTAATGTTATCTATCTTTAACCCTTTTGGGAAAAAAAGATTTCAATAATCAATCAACAACAATCAATCAATCAATCATAAAACAATCTCTCTCTCTCTTCTCTTTTCTCTCTCCCCCCCCCTCTCCTCTCTCTCTCCTTCTGGAAATATAATTTCTAAAAAAATTTTCTTTTTTAAAGATGCTGTGGGAAAAAAAGGTAAGCAGAATATTAATAAAAAAATCGTGTGTCGAATCAGTGCATTCGAAAACTAACCCAGAGGCAGATGACATGTTTATTTTTTCTGACTCCGTGGCTTTTCCTAGAAGGGGTTTTGTAGGTACCCGTGGAGGGGGAGAAAAAGAGTTTTCATTTTCTTGGTTATTTTTAACTGCACATTTTTAAAAAAAAAAAAAAAACACAATTTCCATTTTTTATGATTTTGTAAGTTAAAAATGTCAGAGACGTGTTCCCGGCCACCTTGTCAATCATGGTTTTGTAGCACAGTGCTCGGCCCACTTTGAATTGCTGTTTTGATTTGAAATTTGTTTTTGAGATTTTTTCACCCAACAGTTCCCAAATTGGGTTTCCTTCTTCATCAAAAGAGGTTTTATTTTCCTTCCTCGGCTAGAGCTCTGAGGGTCACCAATGGTACCAGGTCCTTAACAGCTGATACATGTCCCTCAATGGCACACTGCACTCACTACACAGCCTAGTTTTCCACTTTCTTGCTGCTGTTGAAACCTGGAAGGGAATAAAGAGGGGGGTGGGGGGGAGGGGAGAGGGAGGGGGTGGGGGCAACCCCGCATTACTCGAAGAATTATTCCACTCCCCTTAAAGTCTTTCGGATGAGGCTATAAACCGAGGTCCCGTTGTGCGAACGCACACAGGACCTCTTGCGCAAAATGCTAAAAACCTGTTAGGCTTTTCGAGAAGAGAAGGCCATTGAGTGCCGTTGGGAACGGATGGCAAAATTATTCACAAAACTACATACACACGGGACTGAATGAAAAAAAAAAAAAGCACACGAGTGCTTATTCCATTATCATCGAAATAAAGAATAAAGATAAAGATTCCTATTGTTCTTTCTCAGTGGGGTGTGGGTTTTAGAGGAAGTGTATGTTTAACCCTGTTGGACCCCAGGATAGTTGGGTTGATGTCATTGGCAATATTCACTTTAAAAATAGCATACGATTTTATTTTTAATTGAAAAATCTTACATCTATATTTTTGCTGTTTCCGTTCCCAATTGAATTGAAGTTCTTTTGGATTCAAAATCCTTTAATTATTCCACCAAGGGCAATGAACTACAATACTGATAGGTACACGCCTTGATAAGAATAACTATTTAAAAAAAACGAGGAAAAGCTGTGATAGATAAAGTTAAAAGAAAAAGGTGTCCCACAACCATGTACTGTCTGTCTGTTTCCTTCTGTCTCTCTCACTCTCCCCTGTCTTTATGACTATCTGTCTGTCTCTCCGTCTGCCTGTGGTTTTTGTCTATCTCTCTGTCACTTGTTGCCTGTCTGTTTTATCCGTCTGTCTTTTTTCGTCCCTCTCCCCCCCCTTTTTCTCTCCCTTTTTCTCTGTTTTCTCTGTCAGGGCCTGTCTGTCTGTTCTGTCTGTCCCGTCTGTTGTCTGTCTCTCTCTCTCTCTTCTCTCTCTCTCTCTCCCTCTCTCTCTCTGTCTCCTCTGTTTCCTCAAGAAGCAGAAAATAGCTTATTTCCGTTCAGTCCTTTGATGAATTTTTAACTAATCCCCCTTTTGACCCCCGGCCAAAGTGAGGGCACTTCTTTTGATCGAAAAGCGTGCCACACACAGCGACACTGAAATGCGCAGGATGACGGCAGAAAAAAAAGCCCCTGAAAACTAACAAAGCAGCGTGGAACAAAAACACAGGGAACGGGAGAGAAAAGAAAACAAGATTACACACACACAACACACACGCACGCGCTCACGCACGCGCTCGCACACACACAAACATTCAAAACAGTGTATGCACACATGAGCACTCGCAGTTACGCACGCTCGCACGCAACACGCACATTTTACACACACGCACGTGCGAGCGCGCGGGACACACACACACACACACACACACACACACACACACACAACACACCCCCACACACCACACACAACACGCACCACCTTATCAATTTAAATCAACAACAACGATCGGGACAGCAAGCAGACAGACGGACAGACATATTTCACGCACTCACACTTCCAGAGAGAGAGAGAGACTGTAGACTGTTTAAGATCAGTTTTGACCGACAAATGATTAAATCTTTAACGAGCGTATTTAATCTTATACTGCCCGTACAAGACGGGAAGTACAATGGCAGTAATATGTTTCTTACTGTTATACAAATGGTTTTCTGCAGTTTGTTTCATAATGAGTGCTTCCTGTCTTAACGACTGCAGCATGCATTTTCTTAAAATGTGTAAACAATGGGGAATGGACAAAAAAAGAGAAGCCCCCCCAAGGACCATAAGTTCCATATTAATACTAAAAGAATCAAACGCCAGCTAAGTATAATGAAGTATCGTTTGTTTGCAGACAGAGTCAAGAAGCCGTCACCTTGACATGGAGTCAGTGACGATAACAACAGCAGTACTTGGCGCTGAAACATACTTTTTGGGAAAAACAACAACAACAACAATGTCGGCAACATTCTGCCGGTTGTGGACGTTACCCCATCCATCGTCCAGCAACACCAAACGTTATCTCTCGTCACGGAAGTTCACCTATCCCAATAACACGAGAATAACACACCCATTACTCCACGCTGCTTCAGCGGCATTAAATACACAGTAATCTACCAACATAAAATGAAGTGTTGTTAATGAAACCTCATAGAAAACCTCTAACATCACTGAGAGTGAACAGACATGAAATTGAAGACAACATCTACACCATCAAGCGAGTAAATCATCTTCAGACATCGTCAAACAAATACAGAACCTTTAAAAACAAATGACACAAGCTAAGTAAAAAGTCTTTAAACATCTAAAAACAAAAGCTACAAAAAGGAATAAGCTTTCAGACAAAAAACCATTGAAAGTCACAGACAAGAACTTCAAGTTTCTAAAACAGACTCCACAACTCAACAGCCCAATGAGCATGCAGGCCCATCCATTCAGTACACAGCAGAAAAGCTATAGAAACCCATAGAAAATTAAACAGGAACCTAAACGAACCTTTAGACGCACCGTATACCCCACTTCGAATAAACGAGTATCTATTTAACTCATACCTAAGAATACAACATGAATACTAGACAAACATTTCAATACAAACAAAAGAATAAAACAGAGCTAAGTAAGCATTTAATTAATATCCTACAACACATGGCAACGGAATGGGTCTTAAAAGCCCGTACCCAAGAAACAACTAAAACGAGCGTTCAACGACTCATGACCCTGACAATAAAACAAGCATTTAGCTGTTTTTAGTCCTTACTTCAGCAGCTAAAGGGACCTTTCATCTAACTCAGACCCAACCAACCAAAGAAAACAAAAAGTAAAATCCCACAAAACCTACCTCTTTTGGTCAAATCCAAAGACATAACTAACTGGCCAAACTAGCACAAAATATATACTGCCTTTCGACTAAAAGAGCCCATCAACACATATCTCAAGGACAAAACTCAACCAACCAAACCGAGTCTCCACATCATTGTAAAGATACAAACCAGCAGCTCAGAGAGTGTCGATCCTGCACCCTTAGATACAACCTAGGAACTGAACAACTATCAATTTTTCATTATATCCATTGACATACAAAACTACCCAAACTAAGTTTTGGATATCACACTCAAACCGTTACAATCCAACAGTTAAAAACAAAACATATCCACTTATTCACAAGGTTTCTAGAAAAAAAGCCCAGTCCTTAGATGAACTGGATACATACTATCCCCACAAAACTAAACGAGCTGCCACACACACACACCCACTCAACCAAACATTAATGTGAACAACTCTTTAGAACCCCTTCTAGTGTAGTCAAATCCTTGCATTTCCCAAAAGAACTAATTGCAATAGTTTTCAAAATTGGTGCAATGGGAAGATAAAAAGATCCTTCCAACGTACCCAACCCTTCCTCAATCCCCACCCCCTACCTTACACTACTCCCCCCCTCCCTACCTCCCCGGCTCCCCCCACAAGGACACAAGATGGCGAACAGCACGTGCTCAGACCCCGGCCTGCTGTTGCCGGTTGTGGGGAGGAGGGGGGTGGGGGACAGGGTGAGGGCCTGTCTGTACCTGCTGGGCATGCTGTGGACTTTCTTTGGCGTGGCCATCGTGGCTGACCGCTTCATGTGCGGCATCGAGACCATCACCAGCAAAACCCGCAACATCCTCATCCCTGAACCCAACCGCAACGACGGGGTCAAGACCATCCAGGTCAAGGTCGGTCAGTAGGGAGGTTTTTTCTCTCTCTGTGTGTGTGAGGGGGGGGGGGGGGGGAAGGAGTGCGTGCGTGCGTGCGTGCGTGTTGTGTGTGTGTGTGTGTGTGGTGTGTGTGTGTGTGTGCGTGTGTGTGTGTGTGTGTGTGTGTGTGTGTGTGGTGTGTTAGGTTTTGGTGATGATGGGTTTGTGGTGGTGTGGGTTTTGGTGTTTGGTGAGTTTATGGTGTTTGAAATTAGTCCTTTTAGCCAGAAACGAATACATCATCTTTTCCCACTTCCAGCCGGTTTGTTTCATTTTCGTCCCTGGGCTAGAGCTAGGTAAAGGTAAATGCTTAACTGACCCAACCTAAAAAGGGTTAAGGTAAATGCTTAACATAACTGACTCCACCTATGCACATAATCATGAGCAGGTGTGGAACGACACTGTAGCCAACCTGACCCTCCTGGCGTTCGGCACCAGCGCTCCAGAGATCCTGATGTCGGTGATAGAAACCACCGCCAACAGGTTCCAGACCGGAGAGCTGGGCCCCGGCACCATCGTGGGGTCTGCCGCCTTCAACCTCTTCATCATCACCCCCATCTGCATCCTGGCCGTGCCCTCAGGGCAGCACAGACGCCTGAAGAACATGCGCGTGTTCGCTGTCACCGCCTTCATGGGCATTTTCGCTTATGTCTGGATCATTGTGGTCCTGCGAGGCACGTCGCCCAAGGAAGTGGAATTGTGGGAAGCGGTAGTGACGTTGCTGCTGTTTCCGGTGCTGATCGTGGCCGCTTACGTGGCGGATAAAGGCTTTTGTTGCGGAAAGAATCAGACCTCTCCGGAGTTAGAGATTGGTTTTGGTGAGGGGAGTTTTTTGTTTTGTTTTGTTTGTTTGTTTTGGTTTTGGTTTGGTAACGATCATTAAACACAGACACAGACACAGACACAGAGGCGGAATCAGACTCACACACACACACACACACACACACACACACACACACACACACACACACAAACGCACACACACGCACACACACACTAACACACACACACACGCGCACACACACACACTAACACACACACTAACATACACACTAACACACACTCACTAACACACACAAACACACACATACCCCCACCCCCACCCCCTTCCACACACACAAACACCCACACACACACTAACAGACCCCCCCCCCCCCCACACACACACACAAACACAACACTAGCGACAAAGAACCCTCTAAGCACTGATTAGTTTATGTTCATGCAAATGATTTTTGATTGTGTCGCTGAATCGAAAGCTTTATCGGCACACAGCCACACACACTGGCATTGCATACAGACGAGGTCGAAATGTAAGCAGGAAAAGGGAAAACAGCAACATTTTGCCTGTGTCGAGGAGTTAATGAAGTTAAAATGATGTATCGACCATGTCAGCCTAACCTGATACGGTAAGAGCTGAGGATGGGAGAGGAGAGGAGAGGAGAGAAGAGAGAGAGAGAGAGAGAGAGAGAGAGAGAGAGAGAGGAGAGAGAGAAGAGAGAGAGAGAGAGAGAGAGAGAGAGGAGAGAGAGGCAGGCAAAATGCATCCACGCGTTTTTCAATCTCTCTCTCTCTCTCTCTCTCTCTCTCTCTCTCTCTCTCTCTCTCTCTCTCTCCCCTTCTCTCTCTCTCTCCTCTCTCTCTCTCTCTCTCGATGTATGTATGTATGTATGTATGTATGTATGTATGTATGTCTGTCTGTCTGTCTGTCTGTCTGTCTGTATGTATGTGCGTGCGTATGTGCGTGCGTATGTGCGTGCGTGCGTGCACACGCACGTGCACGGCGACTAGTTTTTTCCCCTTTAGACTATGCTGGATTCCTACATTCTTTTATTGGTTTGGTACTGTGTTCTCTTTATAAAGTTGCACAAAATACTTTTGACAAAAGTGGAAAATCAAGACGAAACGAATCATCAGTAAAGTATTGGCCCTGAGCCATTTTCCAATGTTTTATTTTTCTGTTCTCACTTAACAATTCTCTGTTTTCACCCACGTTACTTTTGGTTGTCGACTGCCACTTTTTCAGCTAATGCGGGCGTGGGTTCGAATCCCCCTACTGACATCATGTAGAATGTAGTCATTGAACATCAAAGTCTGAGACTTCAGAATGAACATGAGCCTGTAGTTTTATTTGGCAGCTTCATCTGACAAGCGCATGCGGGAAGTCACGTGATCGCACTTTCTTGTGACGTAATATATTGAACATACTTGTTCTACACATAACATTCAATAGTTTTTTTTTGTTTTGTTTTACCTTGCCTTGTGAAAACTCGCAGATCAGTAAAGGAGTATTTTCCACCGCAGATGATATTCTTGTAATTCTTTTATTCGTGTAAGGAGATCATATCGTAAAGGTAAAAGGTAACCGTTTTCCATAACCTATATGGTCGTAGGGTTTCGAGGCATCAGAGACCTCAGCTTCTCTAGGGGCAAGTAAAATTGAGGGTGGCGCCATCTCCTCTCCCTCGATTTTTTCCCCTTCCCTGACAATAAAGAGGGTAGGTACCCATTTTCAGCCCGGGTGAACTGGGGGACTGTGCTGAAAAACCCAAAGGGGCGCAAAGGTCATCTATCCATTGGTAACCACGCTCGATGCTGCTTAATTTTAGCTTGGGGGGAAAGCGAGTGCTCTGACCGCTGAGCTATCTCGTCCCCATGTGCCCATTATTTAGTTTTTAAATCTTATTGTATCTTTTATGTGTTTAAAATTTGCACTCGTTTCTCCATTCCATATATCATTAATCAATTTTGTGCTCTCTATATTTCAGAAACGAACAGAAGTGGTGAGTAAGATTGCACGTACACCTGCTATGTAGCCTTCTATGTCCCCTTCCTTGATGTTCGTAGTTGTCTCTTTTGTGTATCAATGTGTTTGTCTTTTGTTCTTTTGATTGTTTGCCTGCAGTATATAATTAAAAATACCATCTACTGTTAGCCTATGTAGTGCAATTGGCATCATATAGACTGTTTGTAAATAAATCTTTGAAAAAAAGAGGACATGGATAGTTGTAGGAAATGCCATGTAATACCTGATTCTCATTGACTAAGACTAATGTAAACTGATGATAACTGGGAAAAATAAAAAATGAAACAAACAACCAACAACACAACAATAAAACCCTTGTAATCTTTCATCAACGTTCCCTTTTTTGAAGAAAATGATTACAAATCAATCTTGTTAGTAATGCAATAAAATCATCCAAAGAATTTGTTTTAGGTTGGGTTGTAGATTTATGGAAGCATTAGAAGCAAGCCACACACGTTTCTTTATTAATTTTTAATTTAATTTTATTATTTTGTTTTAATTATCTTTATTTATTAATTGTTTAGTTTTTTGAAAGAAATTGGGAAATTTTATGCCACACAAGTTTAAAAAATACTTGGAATAATATCGTCCATGGGAGTTTGTCTGGATATTGGTGATTGCATTTTTCTATTTTTGTGCGTGTCTGCTTTGCACGTTGTTGTTGTTTACCAAAACTGTTCGAACAAAGGTTATGTTGACAGATATCACATATATCAGTAATGTACAAATTGATGCAAATTGCGTTTTTTTTTTTGTTCACAGATGTAGGAAAACGGTCATGTAACAGGATCAGCAGACATCATAGAGGTTGGCCAGGGTGAGGAGAGAGAGAGAGAGAGAGAGGAGAGAGAGGGGAGGGGAGAGAGAGAGAGAGGGAGAGAGAGGGAGAGAGAGAGGAGAGAGAGGGGGAGAGATCTGCATTAATGTTTGACCCCAATTTTCTAAAACAGAAGAGAAAGTTTTGATTTGCCAGAGGGGTGAAATCCAGATAATAACCTTGTAATCATAATCAGAAAGTATAAGATGGTTAAAGCAGCTGTCTGTGTGGACATTTTCCTGATACAGGCAAGACAGCACACAAACTATCTGTTGTAACCATGTTTTGAAATCAGAATATTTCACGAAGGTAAACACGCCCCTATTTCCTTAATTTTAAACAAATGTTTTTAAAGATTTCAAAAACCAAACAGCTAATACCTGGTTAAATTTGATAGTGATCAGACAATATTTATTATTTTTTAAAGGGGTAACGAATTTGCGGGGCGGGATTTGCTCAGTGGTCAGAGCATTCGTTTCCCAAGCTACGTTAAGCCAGCATCGAGCGTGGCCACCCCAAATTTGGTGGGGGACGTTTGCACGTCTTGGCTTGTACAGCCCCCGTTCACTTGAAGGGAAAAAAAAAAAAAGGGGGGGGGGGGGGGGGAAAAAAAAAAAGGGGGGGGGGGGGGGGGGGAAAAAAAAGGGGGGGGGGGGGTTTTTTTTTTTTTTTTTTGGGGGGGGGGGGGGGGGGGCCCCGGGGGAAAAGGGGGGGGGTTTCGGGGGGGGGGGGGGGGGGGGGGGGTTTTTTTTTCCCCCTTTGGGGGGGGGGGGGGGCCGGGGGGGGTTTTGGGGGGGGGGGGGGGGAAAAAGGGGGGGGGTTTTTTTTTTTAAAAAATTGGGGGGGGGAAAAAAAGGGGAAAACCCGGGGAAAAGAGGGGGGGGGGGGAAAAGGGAGGGGGGGGCAAGGGGGGGGAAAAAAAGGGGGGAAAAAGGGGGGAAAGAAAAAGGGGGGAAAAAGAAGGGGGGGCCCGGGGGGGGGAAAAAAAAAAGGGGGGGGGGGGGGGGGTTTGGGGGGGGGCCCTTTAAAAAAAAAAACCCCAAAGGGGAAAGGAGGAAAAAGGGGGGGGGAAAAACCCCCCAAAAAAAACCCAAAAGGGGGGGGGTTTTTTTAAAAAATTTTCCCCGGAAAAAAGGGGGGGGGGGGGGGGGGGGAAAAAAAAAAAAAACCCCCCCCCCCCCCCCCCCTTTTGGGGGAAAAAAAAAGGAAAAGGGGGGGGGCCCGGGAAAAGGGGGAAAAAAAAAACCCCGGGGGGGGGCCCCGGGGGGAAAAAAAGGGGGGGGGGGTTTTTTTTCCCCCCCCCCCCCAAAAAAACCCCCCCCTTCCCCCCCGGGGAAACCCCCCCCCCGGGGGGGGAAAAAAAATTTTTTTTCCCCCCCCGGGGGCCCCCCGGGGCCCCCAAACCTTTCCCCCGGGGGAAAAGGGCCGGGGGGGGGCCCCCCCCCAAAAACCCCCCCCCAACCCCCCAAAAAAAAGGGGGGGCCCCCAAAAAAAACCCCCCCCCCCCCTTTTTCCCCCCCCCAAAAAACCCAACCCCCCTTTCCCCCAAAAAAACCCCGGGGGGGGGGGCCCCCCCCCAAAAAAAAAAAAAAAAAGGGGGGGGGGACCCCCCCCTTTTTTTTTGGGGGGGGCCCCCCCGGGGGGGGGGCCCCCCCCCCAAAAGGGGGGGGGGGGGCCCCAAAAAAGGGGGGGGGTTTCCCCCCCGGGCCCCCCCCGGGAAAGGGAAAAAAAAACCCGGGGGGGGGGTTTTGGGGGGGGGGGGGGGGAAAAAGGGGGGGGCCCCCCCGGGGGGGGGGTTTTTTTTTGGGGGGGAAAAAAACCCCCCCAAACGGGGGCCCCCCCCCCAAAAGGGGGGGCCCCCGGGTGGGGGTTTTAAAAATTTTTTTTGGGGGGGGGGGGGGTTTTTTTGGGATTGGGGGGGGAAATTTTTGGGGGGGGGGGGGGGGGGAAAAAAAAGGGGGGGGAAACCCGGGGGTTTGGGGGCCCCCCCCCAAAAGGCCCCCCCCCGGGGGGGGGCCCCGGGGGCCCCCCCCCCCCCAAAAAGGGCCCCCCCCCCCCCCCCCCCCCCCCCCCCCCCCCCCCCCCCCCCGGGGGGGGGGGGCCCCAACCGGGGGGGGGGGGGGCCCCCGGGGGGGAAAAGGGTTTCCCCCCCCCCCGGGGGGGGGGCCCAAAAGGGGGGGGGGGGGGTTTTGGGGGGGGAAAAAAAAGGGGGGGGGGAATTTCCCGGGGGGGGGGCCGGGGGGGGGGAGGGGGAAAGGGGGGGGGCCCCCCCGGGAAAAAGGGGGGGGGGGGGGGGGAAAAGGGAAACGGGGGGGGGGGGGGGGGGAAAAAAAAAAGGGGGGAGGGGGGGGGGGGGGGGGGGGAAGGGGCCCCCCTTTTTTCCCCCCCCCCCCCCCCCCCCCCCCCCAAAAAAAACCCCCCCCCCCCCCCCCCCCCCCCCCCCCCCCCCCCCCCCCCCCCCCCCCCCCGGGGGGGGGGAAAAGGGGGGGGGCCCGGGGGGGGGAAAAAAGGGGGAAATTAATCCAATTTCCCCCCCGGGAACCCCCTGGGGGGGCCCCCCCCCAAAAGGGGGGGGGAAAAAAATTTTTTTCCCCCCGGGAAATTTGGGGAAAAGGTTTTTTTTTTGGGTTTTTTTTTTTTATTTCCCCCCAAAAATTTAAAACCCAAAAAAGGGGGGTTTTAAAAATTTTTTTAACCAAAATTTTCCAAAACCCCTTTAAAAAAACCCCTTTGGGGGTTTTAACCCCGGGTTTTTTTTTTTTCCCCCCAAAACGGGGGGAAAAAAAGGGGGAAAAAATTTAAAAAAAAAAGGGGCCCCCCCGGGGGGGAAAAAAAAGGGGTTTTTTTTTCCCCCCTCTTTTTTTGGGGTTTTTGAGGGGAAGGGGAAAGGAAAAAGTTGTTAAAAAAGGGGGAGGTTTTGGGTTTTTGGGGGGTTTTTTTTTTTGGGTTTTTGGGGTTTTTTTTTTTTTGGGGGTTTTTTTTGGGGGGTTTTTTTTTTGGGGGGGGGGTTTTTGGGGGGTTTTTGTTTTTTTTTTTGTTTTTTTTTTTTTTTTTTTTTTTTTTTTGGGGGGGGGGGTTTTTTAAAGGTTTTTGGGGGTTTTTTTTTTGGGGGGGTTTTTTCCCTTTTTTTTTTTTTGGGGGTTACTTTTTTTTGGGGGGGGGTTTTTTTTTTTTTTGGGGGGGGGGGGGGGGGGGGGGGGGGGGGGGGGGGGGGGGGTTTTTTTTTTTTTTTTTTTTTTTTTTTTTTTTTTTTTTTTTTTTTTTTTTTTTTTTTTTTTTTTTTTTCCTTTTTTTTTTTTTCAAAATTTCTTCTTCTTTTTTTTCCTTTTTCCCTTCTTCTTTTCTTCTTCTTCTTTTTCTCCTTTTTTTTCCCTTTTCTTTTATTCTTCTTCTTCTTCTTCTTCCCTTCTTCTTTTTCTTCTTCTTCTTTTTCTTCTTCTTCTTTTGGCTTCCTTTTTTTTTGATGCCCTTTTTTCCCCCTAAAAATCTCCAAAGTTTTGTTTGTTTCTTCCTGTTTTTACCCTTCCCCTTTGCCCCTTCTTTTACGGGACTTTTTAAACTAAAATTCCCCCTAGGGAAACTTCTCCCACTGAAATTCCTACGACTTCCCCAAATTTGATTTCTCTTACTGACTTCTTATACTACCCCACTCCCCCAAAACTGACTTTTTCCTACTCAGGGCCCCTTCCTTTAACCCCCAACCCTCCCACTGAACTTTCCTCCCTGATTTTTCCAAATTGACTCCCGCAGCCCCAAAAACGATCGACGGGCCACGGCCACAGCCAACCGTGGGACTATGGCCGGGTGAGCGTCTGATGGCCTTCGGGCCCGGGGAAAAGGGCCTGCAGGCCCCTTCTTCTTTGGAGCTATTGCGACGACGTCTGGGAGCCGGCCCCGGTTTTTTTACAAAAAGTTTGAAACCGGGGACCCTGAGGGCCACCCCCCCAGGGGGGACGTCCTGGGGGGGCCCAAAGGTGCCCCAAAAAACCCAGGTCACCATGTAAATGATGACGGAAAGGGGGCATGTTGGGGGGGGGGGGAAACGGGGTTTCTTGGGTTGGTTGGTTGGTTAGTTGGTGTGGATCGGTGGTCTCTTTAGGGTCGGGGAAGGGTTTAAAGAAAGCGAGGGGGGAGATGAGCGCCCCCCTAAACATGTTTGGCCCCTAGAAAAAGCTGGGTTTTTTTCTGAAACCTCGCCCCTTTTACAAAAAAAAAAAGGTTTTGGGGTGGACACCTTTATTTTTGGATCGGTGGTCTAGGGTGGGCGCCTGCAAGGAAAGCGAAAAGCCCGGGGTGGGAAAGGTGTGCGGTGGGTTTCGTTTTCCCGTTTGGGGGCCCCCAAAATTTTTCCCCCCATCTTTTAGACCATGAGGGGTTTGGGTTGGGTGCCCCTTTCTTTTCCGGATAAAGACGATTAAAACCGGAGGCCCCCGTGTGTTACATAAAAATTTCCCCCCCCTTAAAGATAAACCAAAAAGAAACCCCCGGAAAACAAGGCGTTGCCCCCCCCTGGAAAAAATTTTGTAGAAAAAAACCCCAAACTTGTTGGGGAAAACCCGAGAAACAGTTGTGGGAAAGGAAAAAAAAATTGGAAGAAATAAGGGTTTGGTGCGCTCTTGGGGCCCAAACCCTGCTTCCACGGGGGAGGGGCGGGCCCAAATTTTCACGGGGGGAAATCTGCCGGGGACATAAAGTGGTGAAAAAAATGTAAAAAAAAATTTGTACTTTCCCCATTTTTTGAAAATTCTTTTTTGGAATTCTCTCTTTTTAAACCCCACTCTCTTTTGTTTTCTGCGTTCCCTCCTTTTTTCCCCGCCCACCTTTTGTCTATTTTTTGCTTTCTTGATTTTTTTCCCTGTTTTTTTTTTTGTTTTGTTTTTTTTTTTGTTTTTTTTTTTTTTTTACAGAAAGACGGCAAAAAAATAGCATTTCTTTCATCCCCAAAAGTAAAAATTTTTTGGCTGGGTTGACTCCCAGGCGCTTTAGGGGCCGGGCGCAATGAAATTTTCCCGTTTCAAAAAATTTTGGTGGCTAAAATTTGTAGCTGTCTGTGCGTTGAAGAAGAATATTTTTGAAAAAGAATAAATTCTGAAGAACTCTGAAAAAAAAGTTTTTTGTAAAAAGAAGAAGAAGAAGAAGAAGGAGAAGGGGGGAAAGGAGAAGAAGAAGGAGGAGCGGGAGGGGAGGAGGAGGAGGAGGAGGAGGGGGGGGAGGAGGAGGAGGAGGGGGAAGAAGAAGAAGAAGAAGAAGAAGAAGTAGTATTTTTGAGTTAAAGGGTTTAATTGTATTTGTTTTGGTTATTTTTGAGGGTTTGGTGATGTTGGTATTTGTGGGGGCCGAAATTGTATTGGTAAGGGGTGGTGGTGATTGTTAGGGGTGTGACAATGGTCTTCTTTTCCTTCCCCCTTATTGCTGTTTTTTGGGCCCCTTATTTTTTATTACCCCCAAAAATCCCCCTTTTTTCCCTTTTCCTTTTTCCTTCTTCCCCCTCCTTCCTCCCCCTTTTCATCCCATCATATTCTTTTCCCTTTTTTTCCTTTTCCCCTTTTCTAGCCCACGTGTATATAAAGTAATTTGTATATTTCCTCTTTGTTTTTCTCAAACCTTGTGCTTTTGTTTTCCCCCCCAAAATCTTAGTGTCCTTTTATGAAAATTATTGTGGTTTGATTTGGGCTTCCGGTTTCTCCTTGGAAATTCCCCTAAAAAGCCCTTACAGCAAAGAAGGACTTTGCTTAAGAATCCGAAAACCCCCCCCCCCCCCAAACGAAAACCTTCTTAATTTATAGAAGCGAAAATTTTAAAATGGTTTAGGGTTTGTCACAAGATTAAAGGTCTTGCAAAAAAAATATTTTAAAGGCCCACTGTCCAAGGAGGAAGGGAAAAGGGGGCAGCCCAAGGAAGAGAGGGGGAGGACACCATAAAGCGAATGGACGGGCCCTAAAAAACTCAATAAAATTTTAAGAAAGGCCTGAACAGAAAAGAGCAATGGGGGGGAACTGGGTTTTTCAAATTTTGGGGGTTTCCCCAAAAAAACCCGGTCCCCAACCCGGGGATTG
>JASPKP010002849.1:0-21693 GCA_030674155.1 Stramonita haemastoma | reverse complement strand
AAAGAGAGAGGGAAAAAAACCCCTTAACTGCTGACAAACCCAAAAAAAACCATTTTGGGGAACCCCATACGGGTGTGTGGCCTAATTTTGGGAAATTCTTTGTGCTACTTTGTGACAATCCCATGGACGGCACTTTGTGTGTGTGTGTGTGTGTGTTGTGTGGTGTGTGGGGTTGTTGTGTTGTTTGGGTGTGGTGTGTGGGTGCGTGCATGCGCGGCGTGGTGCCAGCATACTGTCGTGTGGGTTTGCAATATTGTTTTGGTTTTTTTAGAATGTTTTAAATAAATTAAAATTAGCTTCTTGGGTCTTTTCTTGGGTTTTCCTATCAAAATGTTCTTTGTAATTCCCTTTCGGGGATGATTACGGTTTCTGATTGACTCTTTGTGACAAAACGTGTACAAGTGTGAACCTTTTATTGGTTTCCTATCAATATGTTTTGTCCAGTATTGTAATTGGCCCTTCGGGATGATTAAAGGGTTTTGATTTTTCTTTGTGAAAAAAAACTGTTTTGACAAACTGTGTGACAAAAACGTGTACAAAACTTGTGAAAATACTTTGTACAAAACTGTGTGACAAAACTTTGTGACAAAATGTGGTTGACAATACTTTGTGACAAAACGTTTTTTGGACAAAACGGGTGACAAGTGTGACCAAGCTACACGGGTAAAATGGAAGCCCTGACACCCTGAACAGAGACCGAGGCATGGACACTCTTTAAAGACCTCGATCCAGTAATTTTTTTTTTCCTTGTTTGTAATTGGGGTTTTTTTTTGGTGGTGGTTGTTTTTTTTTTTTTTGTTTGTTTTTTTGGGTTTTGGGTTTGTTTTTTTTGTTGTTGTTTTTTTGGGGGGTTCCCTGTATTTTTCCTTTCTCAGAAATTTGTATTCTATTGTTGTTTTAAATTTTTTGGGTTTTTTTTTTGGGGGGGGGGGGGGGGGGGGGGGCTGGGAAAGTTGTTTTTCAAAAAAATTTTTTCCCGTTGTTTTTGGGGTGTTCCCGTTTTGTTTTGGGGGGATTTTTTTTGGGGTTTTGGGCTTGGTTCCTTTTGGGGGGAGGGGGGGGGGAAAGGGGGGGGGTTTTAATCACTTACATTATGTAGATATTCGGGGTTTTTTTTATTGAAATTCAGTAAGGGAAATTTTTCTTTTTATTTTTTTAAATTGGGAAAAAAATTACTGATTTTGTTAAATTGTTAAAAAACCTTTTTTCAGTTTTTTTAATTTTTAGTTCAATAGGTTAGTAACGAATAGGTTGTTTCTTCTTTTTAAAAAGAAATCACTTAGCAAGTACTGACCCCCTGAAATTCTTTATCCATACATTGCCAACTACACCCCTTCCCGACACTCACCCCCATCACAACTTGTGAAAAGATGTAAATGAATTTGAACATTCTGTGTAGCTGTAGTATATAGACATGACAGCATCAAACATCTTCCCTGACAAATAAGCATGGTCACGCATATTGCAAAAACTGTGGATCAACAGTCTACAGGAGAAAGACCAGACACTACCCTGACCTACTAGAGACCACGATAGAGGATAGACAGACAGTCTACAGGAGAAAGACCAGACCGACCGCGTGATCACACAAATGATGACAGTTGGAAAGAAACAGACAATGTTCTACAGGAGAAAGACCAGACACCTGACCACTAGACAGTGGATAGACAGACAGTCTACAGGAGAAAGACCAGACACCTGACCACTAGACAGTGGATAGAAGACAGTCTACAGGAGAAAGACCAGACAGCTGACCACTAGACAGTGGATAGAAGACAGTCTACAGGAGAAAGACCAGACACCTGACCACTAGACAGTGGATAGACAGACAGTCTACAGGAGAAAGACCAGACACCTGACCACTAGACAGTGGATAGACAGACAGTCTACAGGAGAAAGACCAGACACCTGACCACTAGACAGTGGATAGACAGACAGTCTACAGGAGAAAGACCAGACACCTGACCACTAGACAGTGGATAGACAGACAGTCTACAGGAGAAAGACCAGACACTGACCACTAGACAGTGGATAGACAGACAGTCTACAGGAGAAAGACCAGACACCTGACCACTAGACAGTGGATAGAAGACAGTCTCAGAGAAAGACCAGACACTGACCACAGACTAAGACACTACAGAAAGACCAACACGACACTAGACAGTGGATAGACAGACAGTCTACAGGAGAAAGACCAGAC
Source organism: Stramonita haemastoma (assembly GCA_030674155.1). NCBI lineage: Eukaryota > Metazoa > Mollusca > Gastropoda > Neogastropoda > Muricidae > Stramonita > Stramonita haemastoma. The sequence goes on along the minus strand of JASPKP010002849.1, from coordinate 19,493 downwards.
ACCTGACCACTAGACAGTGATAGACAGACAGTCTACAGGAGAAGCCAACACTCAAACTGATGACTTGAAAAAAAGAGAGAGAGGCACTGGAGATCACAGAAGGAAGACAGCCTGAATACTGACCAGATTGCCACCACACAACAACACACACACACCACAACACACACACACCACACACACACATGCGATGCACGACACAATGCAGCACGCACTAACCAGCGCACACACACACAACAACACGCAGCACACACACACACTCAATAACCCAGTTGCCACACACACTAATATTATATATGACGCAAGGCTATCCACACATGACAAACACAGCATGAACACAGAAAGGTCAGGGTGACATACAGACAGGTTACAGGGAAAGTGGGGAGGAATGGGAGATGAAAATGAGGGACAAAAAAAGATGATCAACCTTTGGTCTAAACAGTATCAATCTTTTTTGTGTGTGTGTGTGTGTGTGTGTGTGTGTGTGTGTGTGTGTGTGTGTGTGTTGTGTGTGGTGTGTTGTGTGTGTGTGTGTGTAAGTGTTGTTGAAAGGTGTGTGGTTTGCAAGCTTTGTGGAAATGAGAAAAGGCCAATGAAAAGCGGGTTTCCTGAAGCAGTGAGTTCCAAACAGAGGGCCCACACAGAGAACAGAAGCACTGGCCTCAAGTCTGACAACTGACATGTACAACAGGGGGAAGAATTTCAGACCATGAGTCAAAGTTCCTTGCTGGTGAGTATATCTGAATAGGGTTACAAGAATATGCAGTCAGTCAATTTTTTTCATTTCCAGATAGTCCATTGAAGTAAGCAATGTGTTGCTATTTTAGGCCCAGGCTAACAGCACCACAGCACAGGCACGTGACTTTGTACTTGATTCTGACCTCCATTTGAAGCTAGTGCAAAGACAAGGGTGTGGAGTGATATGTTTGGTACAGACCATTCTGAGAATGAAATGAATCCCCTTGTTATAGACCGAGGTTTTGGCCTTTTCTTAAAAAAAAAAAGAATCCATCCATCATCCAAAGCCTTTTTATGCCTTCTTGGCATGTAGGGCAGCAACAAAGGAATTTCTTTGTTGCTGTTTCTGTAACAAACTTTTTTTTACAGAACAGGGTTGTTAGCCCTGTGTCCAACCCCCTACCTGGGGGAGTGGGGCCACCTTAGTCGCCTCTTACGACATGCCTGGCTGGCGGGCAGGGACCCTATTCTTGTGATGCTCGCTTTGCAAGCATTCCCCGGGAGTCCCACGAGGGAAAAAAAAAAAAAAGAAAAAAGGGAAAAAAAGGAGATTTTGTGGGCAGATGACAAGAAGTGTGTTGCAGTAATCAGCACAGCACAGCACAGCACACATGCTGAAGTCAGAGTCAGAGTGGCTTGATGTGGAGGAGAAAGACAAACAGAACTGCTACAGCCAAGTTCAAAGCTGGTCGTACATGTCAGACTGATGAACATAATCTTTCATAGTCTAGTCAAGCCAGAGTCAAGTACGACTCCAAGATTTTCAGCTGATTCAGAAAAATAAAATGGACCCCAGCAGTCCCGACAAAATGTGAATCAGACATAGAGCTGAGCAGATGCAGACATCTTTAATGGAGGTCACTAAAGCCTAGCTCTGTTTAATCATCATTCAGTTCTAACTTTTTAAAAGTCATCCAAGATCTAAAGTTAAAACTACTTTTTAGAGTGTGCATAGACTGAATCAGATCATCAACTTAATCAGGTGCTGCAGATGTGTGTAGCTCTGTATCCTATGTATAGGAAAGGCGAGGAGAGAATCAGATGAGCTATTTCTGCTCTGTCACTGTTATCTCAGGCTACACTACACACTGCCCTCCCTGTGTTCTCATCATTTTTATTTATCTTAACACTGTAGTGTTTCAGAGGTGGTGAGTCATAAAGTACCTTCATAGACCACATCAATAACAAAAATACATCTTCTTCTTCTACTTGTTCACTGAACCCTCAGCAAATATGAGCAAAAATGTGCTGCACTGGCGTTAAGCTCCTGACAAGTCAGCCCCCCAAAATACATCTTCTTCTACTTGTTCACTGAACCTCAGAGAGCAGCTATTGCTGTCTGTCATATGAGCAAAAATGTGCTGCACTGCGTAAGCGCTGACAAGTCAGGCCCCAAATACATCTTCTTCTCTACTTGTTCACTGAACCCTCAGAGAGCAGCATTGCTGTCTGTCATATGAGCAAAAATGTGTGCACTGGCGTTAGCGCCTGACAAGTCAGCCCCAAAATACATCTTCTTCTTCTACTTGTTCATGAACCCTCAGAGAGCAGCTATTGCTGTCTGTCATATGAGCAAAAATGTGCTGCACTGGCGTTAAGCGCCTGACAAGTCAGGCCCCATGCATCCAACCTGGGAGCGAATTGTTATCTTTTAAATCTTTAGGGAAAAAAGGCAGGAGAATGGACCAAGAAGGCAGAAAATAGACAAGAAGGTGACAGGGAGAAAAGGATAAGGGCAGACACAAAGAGAGGGCTAGAAAAGAGGAAATTCCAAATACAGAATTTCCAGAAGGTGAGGATGCTATTCATACAGAGAAGCCCCTGGCATCACCATGGGGGAAAACAGGCATTACAATAGACAACAGTCACAAAGACATCAGCTGCCCCCCCCCCAACAAAAAAACCCAACAAACCCCAAAAACAAAACAAATACATATTACAGTCAAAGCCCCCTACCGTGTCACATGAATCAGTGAATAACAAAAGTAGTAATACCTTTTTTCTTTTTTAAAGTAAAACCACACACAACAAAAATAACAGAGATATTACTCCAAAGTTATCATGAGAGTCTTGTCACAAAAGACAGAGAGAGAGAGAAGAGAGAGAGAAGAGAGAGAGAGAGAGAGATGAGAGAGAGAGAGAGAGACAGACAGACAGACAGACAGACAGAAGAAGAAGCAACAGACAGACAGAACAGACAGAAAGAGCATGTGGAAATGCAATAAATTAACAACGGATTACCTGTCACCCCCCCCCCCCCCCAGCCCTAACTCCCCACCCACCCACCCCCCCCCGCCTAACCCCCCTGAGTTTGATGATCCCTCGGGTCAACTCATGACCAGACCTGCCAGTGCCTTTCTCTCCTTCATGGAGACTTACAGTCAGAGGATCACATATATAATACATGTTAATGTTCCCATGGCAAGTCTGATATCAGCATTTCACGTGTGTTTGTTGTGATGTGTTTTGTTTGTTTTTCCATCTCCAAATCATGCATATACCGGTAAGTGTATGGAAGTTTCACAGCAGAGATATCCCCTGACAGAAGTCCACACTGAAAACTGCACTGTACTGACATCTTTGACTCCAGCACACACACTGCTGACTGACACAGCAGGCATTCATACACAGGCAAATGATAACCACCACACACACCAACCACACACACACATACAAACACAACCCCCCCTCACAATCTATAACACATGCAAAACACACACACACATCACTTCTCCTCACTCTCTTCCTCTACCACAACTACAACCCCACACACACACACACCAACACACACACACAACAGTGAACTACCATACACAATCTATCTTTCTCCTTTTTCATTTCATTCATCATCACACCAACCACACACACACACACACACACACACACACACACACACAGCAACAACCTCAAGAGAAAGCCTATGCTTGCATACTGCAGCAATGTTGATGAAGAGTGCCTGATTCTCTCTCTCTCTCTCCTCTCTCTCCCTCCCTCTCTCTCTCTCTCTCTATCTCTCCTCTCTCTCTCTCTCTCTCTCTCTCTCTCTCCATGTGCTGATATCAATGCACAGGAGATACCCACCAGTCCTTTTTCTAAGACCATAAAACAATGCCTGGAATGACCTACACCTGATTCTTTAGAATGTCAAATGTTGAACGCTCTGCAACCTGTAGCCTGAAGAACATCACAGCCGGACATACAAACCTGTCCTTGGTACTCACTTGACAGCTGAAGGGAGTTTTTCTCTGCAAAATCCTTTCCCCTACTATTCAGACTTACTTCACTTTTTAAGAAAGTCCCCCCACCCCCTCTCCTTAAAATTAAATCGTAAGTTCCTGTCCACTGCTTTTATATTTCCTTTCCACTACTTTCATAATAACTTCCTTTTCCCTGAGGGAGCAACCTGAATTTCACTGGGAGAAATCTGTTGTGTGAAATGAAGTATAGTTCTATATAACTCTAACAATACTGTTTGTTGTATGGAGATGATACATTATAACCTAGTACAGTTTCTCTAATAACTCTACAATACTGTCTGCTGTATGAGAAGAACACTATAGAATTCTCTAAAACATCACTGTCTGAGATGAACATTATAGTAAGTTCTCTAATAACATCGCTGTCTGAAGATGACACATTATAGTAGGTTCCTAATAACATCACTGTCTGAAGATGACACATTTAGTAAGTTCTCTAATAACATCACTGTCTGAAGATGACACATTATAGTAAAGTTCTCTAATAACATCACTGTCTGAAATGACACATTATAGTAGATAATTAGTTCTCTAATAACATCACTGTCTGAAATGACACATGATAGCACAGTTCTGTAAAAACTCTAACACTGAAAAAAAAAAAAACCTCTAACAACACTGTGCACAGAATAAGAATACCAATTTTTTTCAATCATAAAGAAATTCTACAATGAAATCCTAAAGAAACTATGTCAAAGCTTCCATACAGCTGTTTAGATACCAGACATTTTGAGAACTTTTCCTCTCACACAGTTACACAGTGCTTTACATTCATGAATACAGACATACAAGATCACAGACATACAATGGACACAGAATGTACTATCAACTGTAACAACAAAACATCAACAGTGGAATCCAAAACTCCTTGATGTCTAAAGTCAGATCACTTTCAATAGTCAAACAGTGCTGTAAACACACACTCCCACACACAACAACACAAACACACACACACACCACACCACACACACACACACAAACAAAACACCCACCACACACTCACACAACACACACACACACACACATTCACAAACACATACACTACACAAACAACAACATCACAACACTACACACCAACCACGCATACAACACACACACACACACACATATTTCTGAACAATTCATCAACAAAGATCGCTTCACAACACAAGGCAGTTTCTCCCTAGGAAGGATCAACAACACACACACACACACACACAACACAACACACAACATCAACACAACACACACAACACACACACACACACATCACACAACTCGGATCCAACAATACAAATCACTCAACAATGTACAAAGGTTGACACAAATCTGCATCACACAACACAAGCAGTTACTCCCTAGAGATCAACACACACAACACACACACACACACACACACACACACACACACACACAACACACACACACACACACACACACACACACACACACACACACACACACACACACACACACACACTATATTCTGACACAAGGTATCAGAAGTCAAAGATCTGCATTCACACAACACAAGGCAGTTTCTCCCTAGGAAGGATCAACCACACACACACACACACACACACACACACACACACACACACACACACACACACACACACACACACACACACACACACACACTATATTCTGATACAAGTATCAGACAAAGATCTGCTTCACACAACACAAGGCAGTTTCTCCCTAGGAAGGATCAACTACACACACACACACACACACACACACACACACACACACACACACACACACACACACACACACCACACACACACACACACACACACACACACACTACACACACACCACACAAATCACATCACTCACACACACACGCTCTATATTCTAATACAGACACAAGGCAGTTTCTCCCTAGGAAGGATCAACACACACACACACACACACACACACACACACACACACACACACACACACAACACACACACACACTCACACACACGCTCTATATTCTAAAACAAGAACACAAGGCAGTTTCTCCCTAGGAAGGATCAATGACTGGGACAGGCCAACTTTCTGGGCTGCTCTGATGTTACAGCAGTGATGTCATCCTCTTATTTCAAGCAACAACCAACACACAAACCAGCCCTGCTAGTACACATGCTCACATACAGATGGAGATTGAGATTCAGATGAAACAGTCAACAGGATGATCATAGCCATGTTTTACCAGCTCATAATCACTGAGTTTTCCAGCATACTGAGGTTGCTAGGGAACTATGACTGTTTCTATTATCATAATGGGGTGCTTAGGGAAACTAGTTTCTATTATCATATTGGGGTTGCTTAGGGAAGTAAAACTAAACTGACTGTTTCTATTATCATATTGGGGTTGCTTAGGAAAACTATGATGTTTCTATTATCATATTGGGTTGCTTAGGAAAACTATGACTGTATATCACTATGTTCATTACATATTGGGAGATTGAGCATTCAATGGGTAAAACTATGCTGTTTCTATTATCATATTGGGGTTGCTTAGGAAACTATGACTGTTTCTATTATCATATTGGGGTTGCTTAGGGAAACTATGTTTCTATTATCAAATTATAGGGAGTGTTTTGTTAAGGATTACTTCACAAATCAACTGACTGGCTGCTAAATGAATAACTTCTTTATCAATTGATTTGATTAAATGACAGTTGAACAATGACATCTGTACAGTTTGGTCTGTAGCAATTACAGTCAATCACTCCGAACAGTTGAACTGATGATCCTTCTCCAGGATTGTCTATTTACCTGTAGGGGGTCTGTGGGCTGTCTGTGTCACTGTCTGTGCCTGAGTCACTGTCTGTGTCACTGTCTGTGTCACTGTCTGTGTCACTGGTCACTGTCTGTGTCACTGTCTTCTCCTTTCACTGCCTGTATGTGTGTTTGTTGCTTGCTTGTCTGTATGTCTGTCTGTTTTACTTGTATGGCTGCTTACACACTTGCTTTGGTTGGGATTTACAATGAATCCTGGGAGACTTGAGAAAGTCCCTGGGAAATCTGACAGTCCACACAAGACTAAAGGGATCTTTTTTTAATTCAAAGACAGTCTTTGATTTCAGGAAATTCTGGACAGATTTTAGAAAATCGTCTTGATATCTTAAGTCCCAATACTGCATGCACCAGGAGTGCTACCCCCTCCCCCTCTCTCTCCCCCCCCCCTCCTCTCTCTCTCTCTCTCTCTCTCTCTCATCTCTCACTCACACACACTACACACTCACCTCATCATCCCTCACACACACACACACACATACACATCACTCACTCTCCTCTCTCTCCTCTCTCTTCTCTCTCTCTCTCTCTCTCTCTCTCTCTCTCTCTCTCCCTCTCCTCCTCTCTCTCTCTCTGATCATTACAGTAAAAGTGAAATGTAAATTGTGGTTAGACAACTGTCCTGAAGATTTGAACTGTAGTAGGTATGAGATGTACATAAGCTTAAGATATCCAGTGATTGTAGAATACAGATAGGTGCTGTTATGTCAGATATTTTTCCTATTTTCTTTTCTATATTGTATTGTGGCCCAAGGCCGATGTGCAATTAAATCATTTCAGTGTTTCAGTGTTCAGTGTTCAGTGTCTCTCTCTCTCTCTCTCTCTCTCTCTCTCTCCTCTCTCTCCTCTCCTCTCTCTCTCTCTCTCTCTCCTCATCTCTCTCTCTTCTCACTCACTCACTCACTCTCACTCTCTCTCCTCTCTCCTCCTCTCTCTCATCTCCCTCTCTCTCTCTCTCTCTCTTCCCACTCACCGTATGCACAGTCTCACCTCTCACACTCACTCTCCTACTCTCTCTCTCGAATCACTCTTCTATCATCCTCTCTTCTCACCTCGTCTCTCCCCCAAAGCACCAACACTGAGTGATAGAAACACAGCAGTTCTAAAAGTCATCAGCATCACTAGCACAACACTGGCTGTTGAAAACTCTTCAATCAATCCTGATGCTTCAGCCAAGCCAACCACAGAGGCCATACCAAGCTGAAGTGTGAGCATGGGGTCTGTAGACAGACTTGTGCAGAAACAAAAGCCCTGATGAGAACAACATCTCTACAGTCTGTAGACAGACATGTGCAGAAACATGACCCCAATAGACAACATCCCTACAGTCTGTAGACAGACATGTGCAGAAACATGACCCCAAAAGACAACATCCCCACAGTCTGTAGACAGACATGTGCAGAAACATGACCCCAATAGACAACATCCCCACAGTCTGTAGACAGACATGTGCAGAAACATGACACCAAAAGACATCCCCACAGTCTGTAGACAGACATGTGCAGAAACATGACCCCAAAAGACATCCCCACAGTCTGTAGACAGACATGTGCAGAAACATGACCCCAATAGACAACATCCCTACAGTCTGTAGACAGACATGTGCAGAAACATGACCCCAAAAGACAACATCCCCACAGTCTGTAGACAGACATGTGCAGAAACATGACCCCAATAGACAACATCCCCACAGTCTGTAGACAGACATGTGCAGAAACATGACCCCAAAAGACATCCCCACAGTCTGTAGACAGACATGTGCAGAAACATGACCCCAAAAGACATCCCCACAGTCTGTAGACAGACATGTGCAGAAACATGACCCCAATAGACAACATCCCTACAGTCTGTAGACAGACATGTGCAGAAACATGACCCCAATAGACAACATCCCTACAGTCTGTAGACAGACATGTGCAGAAACATGACCCCAATAGACAACATCCCTACAGTCTGTAGACAGACATGTGCAGAAACATGACCCCAATAAACAACATCCCTACAGTCTGTAGACAGACATGTCTACAACTTGGTAATTACAACCACTTTTATAATTATGTCAGCAACAGAAGTCTGATATTTAATACAATTTATAATCATGTCAGCACCAGAAAGTCTGATCATTATATCCACTCGAATAATTATGTCAGCAACTAAAGCCTGATAATTATAACCATCCATGAAATTATGTCAGCAGCAGAAAGCCATATAATTATAACCATCCATGAAATTATGTCAGCAGCAGAAAGCCATATAACTATAACCATCCATGAAATTATGTCAGCAACAGAAAGCCTGATAATTACAAAAACTTGTAATCATGTCAGCAGCAGAATTCTGATAATTATATCCACTCTTATACTCATGTCAGCAGCAAAAAGCCTGATAATAATAACCATCCATGAAATTATGTCAGCAGTAGAAAGCCTGATAATTATATCGCCTTGTAATCATGTCCACAGCAGAAAGCCTAACAGTTATTAACACTCATAATTATGTAAGCAGCAGAAGTCTGATAACTATACCCACTCTGATTATCATGTCAGCAGCAGAAGCCTGATAATTATAACCAGCCATGAAATTATGTCTGCAGCAGAAAGCCTGATAATTATAACCATCCATGAAATTGTGTCAGCAGCAGAAAACCAGGTAATTATAACCATCTGTGAAATTATGTCAGCAGCAGAGAGCCAGGAAATTATAACTATCCATGAAATTATGTCAGCAGCAGAGAGCCTGATAATTATTACCATCCATGAAATTATGTCAGCAGTGGAAAACCTGATAATTATAACCAGCCATGAAATTATGTCAGCAGCAGAGAGCCTGATAATTATTACCATCCATGAAGTTATGTCAGCAGCAGAAAACCAGGTAATTATAACCATCAATGAAATTATGTCAACAGCAGAAAACCTGATAATTATTACCATCTATGAGATTATGTCAGCAGCAGAAAGCCTGATAATTATAACCATCAATGAAATTATGTCAGCAGCGGAGAGCCTGATAATTATTACCATCCATGAAATTATGTCAGCAGCAGAAAACCTGATAATTATAACCATCCATGAAATTATGTCAGCAGCAGAGAGCCTGATAATTATAACCATCCATGAAATTATGTCAGCAGCAGAGAGCCAGGAAATTATAACCATCCATAAATCATATCATCAGCAGAAGGCCAGGTAATTAGAACCATTCATAAAATTATGTCAGCAACAGAAAGCCAGGTAATTATAACGATCCTTATGTCAGCAACAGAAAGCCAGATAATTATAACGATCCTTATGTCAGCAGCAGAAAGCCAGATAATTATAACGATCCTTATGTCAGCAGCAGAAAGCCAGATAATTATAACAATCCTTATGTCAGCAGCAGAAAGTCAGATAATTATAACGATCCTTATGTCAGCAGCAGAAAGCCAAATAATTATAACGATCCTTAACTCAACAGCAGAAAGTTAGTTTTTTGTTGTTGTTTTTTTGTAAGTGTTTTTTGGGGGGTGGGTTTGTTTTTTTCTAGATAGATGGCTTGATGAAAAAAAGCAAATTTATTGCTTACTCAGCGCACCATCTGAAAATAAAATTTTGACTGTTAGTCTAGTCAATATTTGCAAAAAAAGTGCCGAGAAAAGAATTAATTGCAATAGTAATGCTTTTGCGATGATTGGATAGAAAAGTAGCTAACTATTAACATATCCAAAAAGTAGGGCGATCTAAGTTTCGGGAGGTCACTTTTTTAAAGATTTTATGACGTCATAAAATTTGGATTTTACCATATTTTTTTAACAGTTTGTAATATGGTCTTGTGGCATATCGTTGGAAAGCTTTCGACATACTGTTTACGAATTTGATAATAGAATCACCATTAAGCGCAAAATAAAGCAAAAATCAATGTAAATATACTGCTTATATGCTAAATTGAGCGTTAGCAGCCCATAAGCATGCAAAATCATGTATGCTTTCCTGCATTTTACCAGGATTAAACCAAAGTTTACGACCACTGTACAGTCCCCACGGCTGAGTAAAGTGCTAGTCTCTCCTTGAAGGTCAGAACTCCACAATGAGTATAAAATAAAACAGTGCGGGTACAGGCAAACAGTATCAGAGTTAGTTCAAATAATCACTGTGGCAAGTCACTTCAGTCGGCATAATCAGAACATAGTTCCCAACGAAGAATCAGTGTACATCTGATAGTTATGGAAAGCTCAGTTCTTCTAGTGCAGTCTTGCTGGGATGAAATGAAGCAGCAGAATAAATCAAAATCAGGCACACCTGGTGAATCAAATTCATCCACTTCCAGAAGGGTTAGTGCATTGAGACAGCTCCAGCCTTTGCATTGTCCGCATGCCACAGAACATAGGAGCCCATGTCTTTCTCTGCATGTACATCCCTTTGAACTGCAGTCCTCAGGAAAGATGCATTGGATGGCCTTTAGTAGACTGTTTGTGGGTCCATGTCTATAATGGAGAGAAATGTCAAGCTGCTCTAACTCTGATCTGAATAGTTTCCAATGCACACAGCTTGTATTATCCCTGATAATCCTGAACATGAGGAACAGAGAGGCCAGAATTTGTGTGTGTGTGTGTGTGTGTGTGTGTGTGTGTGTGTGTGTGTGTGTGTGTGTGTGTGTGTGTGTGTGTGTGTGTGTGCGCGCGCGCACATTTTTGATTGTTTGAGACTGTTAATTTTCGTTGGTTGCATGACTGTGCAAGAATGGGTTGAGTGCAGCGCTGTGATTTGTCTTTGCAAGGTGCTATATAAATTCTACTTAGTAGTAGTAGTAGTAGTAGTAGTAGTAGTAGTAGTAGTAGTAGTTACCACAGAAAATCCAGTGGCCTGGCTTTGTCAACAACACCAAAATCTTGTAATAGTTCCTGTGCTAATGACAAACGAGCTGCAGAATTTTCAAAGTAGGAAATGGGAACATTGTCTCTGGTGAAAATGTTAGATTCCATGTACAGCCTTACACTGTTTGGAGCCAGGGTTGGCTGCGCCAATAATGTCCATACCATGGAAGGTACCAGTTCTATCCAGTGTCCTGATCTGATAATCTACATTGTCAGCAACAAACTGGATCCAGATGTTGGGCTTTAATGCCTACCAAGTCTGTTCTCTGGTCAGCAGCAGCACACATTTCAAATAGGCTTACCATATAATTATGAAGAACTAAAACCAAGCTTGTGGACACGTTCAGCAAGGTCTTTGGAGCCAGTCTGCTGGTGCATGGCAACCCCAAAAGCAATCTGAAGGGGAAGGATGAGTACTGTTGGTTGTGCTGCCTGCATCAGTGCCTGACCAAGAGAAGCAATTGTCAAGTCAGGGTCTGTTTTCCTTCCCAGCAAAATTCAGAGAAAGAGATCCAATGATTATGGGAAATAATTTCATTTGTGTGTAAAAAAAAAAAAAAAAAATCAGGTGTTTGTGATACTTGAAAGTTCTGCAGCAGAAGTATACTCTGTTGTTGAGGTGTTGATGTTCTTCATGTCTGATAAGAGAAGTTTTGCAGTTGTCTGAATTATTCTGTTTTCTCCTTTCTCTGCATCTTTCACTCTGGATTTTGCCCTTTTCTCCAGGATCTTCTCTGCATTTGACCTTAATGTAGGGACATTTTCTTTTCTTCTGACGCAGGTAATAATCACTTCATCACCAAAGTGACTTTCTACTTTCTGCCACATGTATTTCTCTGTGTAGGGAGTGTCACCATAGAGATACTCTTTCATCTTTGTGCACAAGTCCATAATAGTGGTTTGTTCATACTATTCTCTTTGAAACAAGCCATGACATGCATGAAGGCTTCATCACGAGGTCTGCCTGCAGTTGCCGAGGTTTGTTGCTGTGATCCGTGAAGAATGGCAAAAAGCAAGGATAGATTTCATAGCTGTGAAGTGGACACTGCACTGCTTGTGATGCACAGCATCTGTAGCATGAAGGTCACTGACAGCTTGCATTCTTTCACACACACTTTCCACCCATTTCTTCTCTGGTCCATACTTGAAATAGCTTTCTTCAATCTGCTGCTGGAAACTAAATGTTCGATTTTAATATACAATTGTGTTTCGTTTCTTTCTGAAATCAATAATTGGCTGGTCGCAAAAGAGACATTCAGATGAATTATGAAATCTAGCTTTCTTGGATCAAAGAGCTAGGTTGTTCACATCTGAATAATACAAATATTACTCTTCTCTCTGTCTCTTCAGATCTTTTTTGATGGCAAGATGCTGCAATACATCTGCCAACATGCTCCGTGTACACTTTGCCACGATTTTGTAAAAGAGTTCACTGTCACCCCTCAAAGCATGCATTTTGGAAACCTGTAACACCTTTAACAGTCTGCTTCACTACATCTTGACTATCAGTCAGCAGTCTTTCTCCACATAACACACATAGACATAAAAAGTCAGTCCTTTCATCTGGACAAAAACGTAATCAGCCATTGGGTAAAATTCTGGGGTGAAAAGCCCAGCAAAATTGCAACGAAACAATGCTTTAGATCAGTGCTTTTGTAGAGCAGGTAACAAAGATAAACGAAACATTTTTAAAGTCACACATCACCCTAAGGTTAAAGTTAAACAGAAAAAAGTTGCATCCCGTTCATTCAGAACTAAATATCCACTAGTGCTGTAAATAGGATCCACTAAATTCAGATCATATGCACACTGTCAGATAGAGACAAGAAACACATACAGAGAAAGAAAGAGGACAGAAAGTGAAAGGGATGATGTGACACTGTCACACATACACTGATACACATGCTTTTCCATCAGAAAGGACTGCAGATACACTTGTTGATACTGTTTATATATATATATATAATATATATATATATATATATATATATATATATATATATATATATATATATATATATATATATATATATGCTGTTATTTATATGATTGTGTTATATACACACTACACACACACACACACCACACACACACACACACACACACACACACACACACACACATATATATATATATATATATATATATATATATATATATATATATATATATATATATATATATATATATATATATATATATATATAATTATATATATATGACGCCAATGGCTTGAAACTCTAAACAATGACTATTTCTCTTCATGCCAGGACCTCTGGCCATGTTCATGAAAGTAAAAGACTTTAAAATAAAGTTTAAAATAAAGCAAAACAAAGCACACAGAGAGCCGATTTTGACAAAAGTGGTTTACCATACATACTACATTCCTCCACTACTGTATAATGTAGGAACTGGCCCAACACATGTGGACAGTTGTTTCGATGCTGTCTGGTCAAATATGCACATCAGCGCAGTACATGTCATGCATCTCGTAAAAACAATTAAGCAGTTTCTTTAGGTGTGTGTTTAATTTCAAAAGATAAGTCATTAATGCTAAACGAAATAAGAATAAGTAGTGTCACGGCGTTGGCGCCAAGTTCCCTTCTCTTGCCGCCATAGGCCTTTCTCGGTCAAAACTGGGTGGAGCCTTACCAAATAAGGGGGATGCCGCGGCGCCAGAAGCAAGCCAGCTATAGCAAACGATCAGTCTCAGAGTGTGAAATATCGTTTATTTGTGTGTTTGTTTATTGATTTTCGGTATCTGCCGATGCCTACTTTTTCCTACTTTTTTGATATGTTGTTTATGGTATTTTTATCTACCATTGTACCAAGTTTGAAAACTATTGCAATTAAGTCCTTGCGAAATGCAAGGATTGACTACACTATGTGTGTATGTGTGTGGGGTGGGGGTGAGGGGGGCAGCAGGAGGGGGGGGGGGTATGTAGTGTGGGGTGGTGGTGGGAAGCATGGGGGGGGGGTGATGGGGGGGGGAAATTAGGGGGGGAGAGTGATGGGGATGGGGGTGGGAAGCAGGGGGGGCGGGGAGTGATGGGGGGGGGGGGGGGGGGGGGGGAAGTGATGTGGGTTGGGGTGAGGATGGGCAGAATTGGGAGGGGTGGGGGGGGAAGAGATGTGTGGTTGGGTCTGTGATGCATGCGTGTGTGTGTGTGTGTGTGTGGTGTGTGTGTGTGTGTGTGTTGTGTGTGTGTGTGTGTGTGTGTGTGTGTGCGTGCGTGTGTGAAAGTCAAAATTTTATACCCAAAAGAAAACAAAAAAATCTCCGCCCCCCCCCCCCTAAAAACATATTAAAAAAACACACAAACTAACAAAAATGAAGCAGCAAGCAAACAAGCAGAGTGCAACCAAGAAAACCCCACCCAAAATGTGTGTGTGTGTGTGCGCGGATACGCGTGCGCGCATGTGTGTATGTGGTGGGGTGAAGGTGAGCAGCCTGCAGGAGGGGTTAGGTATGTCATGGGGAAGGGAAGGGGGAGGGGGGATCAATGTGGGATCTTTGTCACCAGTGTGTGAACTGGCTGCAGGATGTATGTCTACAGGTCAAGTTGTCAGTGTTTTCCACAGTGGATGTGTAAAGCCTTTTCAGCTCCTGCTGTACAGAAGAAGTCTAGGTATTCCTTGTCATGTCATTATACAAGCCATCAGCTACTGCTGTACAGAAGAAGTCTAGGTATTCCTTGTCATGTCATTATACAAGCCATCAGCTACTGCTGTACAGAAGAAGTCTAGGTATTCCTTGTCATGTCATTATACAAGCCATCAGCTCCTGCTGTACAGAAGAAGTCTAGGTATTCCTTGTCATGTCATTATACAAGCCATCAGCTACAGAGTGGGGGATTATCACAGGTCTGCTAAAGCCCAGTTAGCATCACAGCCATCTCAGGACTTGTATCACTACCAGCATTACTGTTATTGTCATTACTATTATTATTATGATCATTGTTACCACTATCATTATGACAAGAGCCAATCCAATCCTGTTGTTTATCACCCTGCATTATTATTATTATGATCATTGTTACCACTATCATTATGACAAGAGCCAATCCAATCATGTTGTTTATCACTCTGCATTATTATCATTATGATCATTGTTACCACTATCATTATGACAAGAGCCAATCCAATCATGTTGTTTATCACCTTGCATTGTTATTATGATGATCATTGTTGCCACTATCATTATGACAAGAGCCAATTCAATCCAATCCTGTTGTTCATCACCCTGCATTATTATTATGATGATCATTATTACCACTATCATTATGACAAGAGCCAATCCAATCATGTTCTTTATCACTCTGCATTATTATTATTATGATCATTGTTACCACTATCATTATGACAAGAGCCAATCCAATCCTGTTGTTTATCACCCTGCATTATTATTATTATTATGATCATTGTTACCACTATCATTATGACAAGAGCCAATCCAATCCTGTTCTTTATCACCCTGCATTATTATTATTATGATCATTGTTACCACTATCATTATGACAAGAGCCAATCCAATCCTGTTGTTTATCACTCTGCATTATTATTATTATGATCATTGTTACCACTATCATTATGACAAGAGCCAATCCAATCCAATCCTGTTGTTTATCACCCTGCAGTCCACACAGGCCATGTCAGGGTTGTCACCTTCTAAAATACTATGTCTCAGAATAAAACAGTGCAAATATATATACACAGATCATAATGGGATATAAAACCAACTCTACTATCCTTCTTTGTATCGACGCCCTTGTCAACTATAAGGGTCAACCAGGGTGTGCACCCGTTGTGGAAAAATCACACCATCACACATAAAATGAGAAAAAACCAAACCAAGTCCTTTCAATTAAACAACCTTGTCTTAGCACCGACTAAACACTTTCGCTCCTATCAAACGATAAGGCCTGCTTCTCTCAGCAGAGAATGTGTCCGGAACATCAGAAAAAAGATCTTTAGGACTCTGCAGTCAAATGCCTGTGCCTAATATCCTGAACATCCTGACACTCCAGAAGCAATGGATGTCCTGGACATCACTGAAAGCTTGGGACCCTTGCTTAACAATACTGTGCAATATTTCTGTTACATGCTACGGTTCCCTTGCCTTTCAACAAATGAATGCCAGTGATATGAGAATGACCCGTGTGTAATGTTACATGCTATGGGTTCCCTTGCCTTTTAACAAATGAATGCCAGTGATATGAGAATGACCCGTGTATATCCTGGTGAGCACTGTTGCTGGGATCCCTTCAGGTTTGGAGAAGAGCAGACAATATCACTTACAGGAGGGGTTCAATGGTGTAACACCATATCATCACTCAAAGGGGGGAACCAATCTCTCTCTTGCATGCTTGCGTGCGTAAACAAGCGCATACATACATCTATACACACAACACAAACACACACACACACATGCACACCCACACACATGCACACACACACACACACACATGCAACACACACATCAACACACACACAACACACACACACACACACACACACACACCACACACACACCACACACACACACACACACACACACAACACATGTCAAAGCAGAACTTCTTTCCCACATTTTATTTACATCCAGCCAGCGACAATGGCTATAACAGGACTACAATTTTTTTTTAAATAGGGAAAGAAAGAAATAACAATAAAAATATCAAAAAATTGTTTTTTCTGTGTCACCTGTTTCACAAATTCACAGATTGTTCATTGCCAGATATACCACAGTGGGCAGGATTCCATTGCAGCGTTACACATTTGTTTTGCGCAAGATGTTTCCCAAAGTCATGAAGGAATTGATGATAACAGTAACATTACAGCAGCAGACTGATTGGAAAACACTGGACATACTTTAAATAGGGACAATATCCGACTTAGAAGCCTTAGAAGCAATACGCAAGCTGAAATTGGGAAAAGCAAGTGGAATAGATGGTATAACAGCTGAAATGTTAAAGGTTGGCAGAAGGGATGTGATAGCTTTTTTGGTACAGATGTTCAATGTCATTTTTTCATCTGGTATATTACCCAAAAGAGAGGTCTAAGGCGATAATAATTCCAATTTATAAAAAAGGAAATCGTGATAACACAGATAATTATAGGAGAGTATAATTATTAAAATCAATGTCTTCTTCATTTTTGTCATATGTGTGTGCAAATGATGAGTTTACACAATCTTTTCATTGTCCTGTTGGAGTACGGCAAGGCTGCGTGTTAAGCCCAACATTGCTCTCTGTATTTATAAATCAGTTATCTGACCAGATGAGCGCTAAAGGTAAACATGGTATCCAGATTCTGCCAAACTTTTTGAATTATTTATATTGCTTTTTGCTGATGATGTGGCTTTATTGTCAACAAGTCCACATGGCTTGCAAAATCAACTAAATGTATTACATAAATGCTGTGAAGAAATGAAGTTGAGCGTAAATACTGAAAAAACTAAAATTATGGTTTTCAGAAAAGGGGGTTATTTAGGGCGATGTGAACAATGGGTGTTTGATGGAAGAAAGCTGGATGTTGTAAATAATTATTGCTACTTAGGCAGTGATTATGTATATGATAAAAATGACGATGGGGTTGATGATAACTAGCGCCAGTAGAGGGCATTGAGTGTGACTTGTGTACTTGCAGAATTGGAAATGTAGAATGGATAGAAATGTTTTCCGCTAGGATGTTTACCTTCCCCCTGCCTCAAGCATGTTTTGTATAGTGGCCTAAGGCCGATGTACAATAAAACTTTTCAGTGCTCAGTGCTCTCTCTCTCTCGCTCTCTCTCACCACACACAAAACACACACACACACACACAACACACACACACCACACACACACACACACACACACCACACACACACAACTGTCGAAGCAGAAATTTGTTTCCACATTTTCTTTACATCCGGCGACCACAACAGCCATAACAGGACTCTACAATTAAGCGCACACACAACAACACACACACACACACACCAACACACACACACACACACCACCACACACACACACTATAATTGTACTCTCACGCACATACACACGCATGCACACATCTATGCACACACACACACACACACACACATACACACACACACACACATACGCACATATCTATACACACACACACACATATACACACACCACACACCATGACATCAGTACAGTCAGTCCTCATAACATCCTTTAAAAAAAAGGGGGGGGGGTATAATGACATTTCTTTTATGTCAGCATCAACAGCATGAGGGAGAAGCTATAAGACAGACTGTCAGTTCCTGCATTGTGTTGGCAGCCAGCCAGCCCAAAGGGCTATAGATCTATTCCAGGGCTCTACAGTCACCAAGTTCTATCTATACCAGGGCTCTACAGTCACCAAGTTCTATCTATACCAGGGCTCTACAGTCACCAAGTTCTATCTATACCAGGGCTCTACAGTCACCAAGTTCTATCTATACCAGGGCTCTACAGTCACCAGTTCTATCTATACCAGGGCTGACAGTCACCAAGTTCTACCTATACCAGGGCTCTACAGTCACCAAGTTCTATCTATACCAGGGCTCTACAGTCACCAAGTTCTATCTATACCAGGGCTCTACAGTCCCAAGTTCTATCTATACCAGGGCTCTACAGTCACCAAGTTCTATCTATACCAGGGCTCTACAGTCACCAAGTTCTATCTATACCAGGGCTCTACAGTCACCAAGTTTCTATCTATACCAGGGCTCTACAGTCCCCAAGTTCTATCTATACCAGGGCTCTACAGTCCCCAAGTTCTGGCAACACAGCAGCATCACAAAAGAAAGAAGCAGGCAGGAGAGGGAAAGTGAAGCAATCTCCACAACTACAGCCTGACAGCTTGGTTCAGGATGGTGTT